>BPLR01012988.1:0-35666 GCA_021605095.1 Caerostris extrusa | reverse complement strand
TTTTTTAATCTTTTTAAAATGTAATATTTGATTTGTTGAAAATATTAGAATTTAAATTGTTTTTCTTTATTCTATTTCTTTTTTTAAATCTTTTAAAATATAATATTTAGTTGTTGAAAATATTAACAATTAAATTGTTTCTCTTTTATCTAGCTTTTTTTAAATCTCTTAAAAATATCATATTTGATTGTTCAAAATAATAACGATTTAAAATGTTAATATTGTTGATACATTTAAATTGTTTTCTTTATTCTATTTCTTTTTTTTAAATCTCTTAAAATATAATATTTGGTTGTTGAAATTATTAAACAATTTAAAATGTTAATATTATTAAAAAAATATTTACAATTTAAATGTTAATATCATTGAAAATATTAAAAATTTAAATGTTAATATTGTTGAAAATATTAACATTTATAACAATAAATAATAGAAATAGAATAATAATAGAAAATATTAATATTTTCAACAATATTAACATTTAAATTGTTAATATTTTCAACAACTAAATATATTTTTAAGAGATTTACTACAAAAAAAGGAATAGAATAAATAAAGCTAAAATATTAATTTTTCAACTACAAAATATTTTATTTTTAAGAGATTTAAAAAAAATAGAATAAAGAAACCATTTAAATGCTTGTACCTTTTCAAAAACTAAATATTATATTTTGAAGAGATTTAAAAAATAGAATAAAGAAAAACAATTTTAAAATATTAATATTTTCACTAATCAAATATTATATTTTTAAGAGATTTAAAAAAGAATTAGAACAAAGAAAAATTTAAATATTAATATTTTCAACAATTTGAATATTGTATTTTTAAAAGAGATTTAAAAAAAAAATAATGAAAATAACTAAATATTAATATTTTTAACAGCAACCAAATATTATATTTTTAAAGAGATTTAAAAAAAAAGAAATAGAAATTTAAATATTAATATTTTCAATTACTAAATATTATATTTTTTACGGAAATAGAAAAAGGAAACAATTTAAATATTAATATTTTCAATTACTAAATATTATATTTTTACGATAATTAAAAAAAAAAAAATAGAATAAAGAAAACAATTTAAATATTAATATTTTCAATTACTAAATATTTTATTTTTTTTAAGAGGATTTAAAAAAAAGAAAGAGAATAAAAGAAAACAATTTAGATGTTAATATTTCAATTACTAAATATTATATTTTTAAGAGATTTAAAAGTGAAAATAAAATAAAGAAAGCAATTTAAATTGTTAATATTTTCAACAACAAAATATTTAATTTTTCATGGATTTAAAAAAAAGAAATATTGTAAGAAAAACTGATTATAATTTATGTTTATTAAAACGATTTTTAGTCGTTATCTTTTTCACCAAAATAACCATTAGCCAAAACGCATTCACGTTGGAAAAAGCATAAATATTATATTTTACGGAGTTTTAAAAAGAAATATAATAAAGAAAAAAATTTAAACGTTAATATTTTCAACAACCAAAGTATTATATTTTTAAGAGATTTAAAAAGAAATAAAATAAAGAAAACAATTTAAATTGTTAATATTTTCAACAACAAAACGTTGTATTTTGTAAGAGATTTAAAAAAGAAATGGTGATAGAAAACTGATTATAATTTATCTTTATTAAAACGATTTTTAGTCGTTATCATTTGCACCAAATAACTATTAGCCAAAACGTATTGAAGTTGAAAAAAGCATTTTTCTCACAACACACTGTATTCACTGTTGACTGCATTTAAATGCAGTGCATCGTGCATCGATTCCACAGAAAAACTAAGCCAAACCTAAAATAAAACCCCAAAACCTAAAAATAAACCGGACACGCTGTCGATTCTCATTATGCATCCAGTGTCACCACCACCGGTGACAAAAGAATCCATCGACCAGGGGAGACAGGGCCATCAGTCTTTTTCAACGCTCTAAATAAATATCGTTTGCAGGCACGCGATTGGTGGGCGGCGGTTAGCAGATCATTTACATGATAAACGAAAACAAGGCGCCGCGGGTGATTCACAAATTTTAACTGCTGCTGAGTACACAGAGGGCTACCTGGATACGAACGTGAGGCAAATGAAAACGGCTATCAACCCCCAAACAGGTGTTTAAGGGAGGAGATCTCTAGATGTCAAACGCTTCACGCCGACATTACTGGCCACGTGAGATTCGTACTAAACGTCAAATACTCGTGACAAGAATTTTTAATACTAGTCTTTCATCAAACCGAGTTTCGTTTGTCATTCTAATGCTCAAAGCAGTGAAAAATAGTGGATTATCTATTTCATATAAAAATCATTAAGTAACTTCATATATTTTTAATTATATTTATCAAATCTACATTAAATTGCTTTAATCTCTCATCAATCTAACTATACTTTATGATTAAATTTCAACATATCAAATCTGTCATACGATGCTTGGCCAATATAACAGGCTTTTAGGTTTGGTTTTGAAGCTCTACGATCACTTTGGCCACACTTTACGCTAATTAGACCGTAAGCTACAATTTAATGGGGATTCTGAACCACTAACAAACATCTATGCCAGAGCCAGGATTGGAATTTGAATGTAGGTTCCTGTAGCAAGAGTAGTTTCCATAAACACCCCATGGTGGCAGTACACGTTGATATTACAAAGTCGTTTCATAAAATAGATAAACCTATTTTTCGATTGTAGAGCGTTTATGTTAATGTTTTTGTTACTGACTAAGGTTGCGATACTTGTAGATAATTTGGGATTCCAAATTCGTTCCTCAATGTAGGTTCCTGATTTGGTTTGTCATTCTACGGTCATTTTGTGCACACTTTAGGCTGATTAGACCGGGACCTACAGTTCAGCGGGATTCCGAATCGCTCACAAATATCCATGCCACTTCCAGTATTGGAACCTGAAACCTATGGTACCAAAGGCCTGAACGCTAGCCAATTGGGCATCCGGTCGCTAGCCCTTAGAAGCAGGTGGATGCATTGTAATTTTCCACAAAATCTGGCCTTCATAAAAAACGTACCAAAATTTACAGCGCCTGCGTAAGGAATGGGTACATTAAGAAATTCGCCGAAAAGTCATTCCATTCAGAGGGCGGAAGAAATGAAAGATGGTATGACTCCCCTTTCCTCCATAGGATGGCACACCCATGAGTCCCCTTATAATAGTAGTGGTATTTGTAGTTTAACAATCAGCAAACCTTCTAAAATGAATCTGATTGTGATTCACATAAACTTGTTAATATAATAGATTTTTCAACATGATGATGATTTTTTTTTAGATTTTAAATTGAATTAAATTGTAAAACAATTTTTAATCGCTATCAGATCTTATCACGCTATCTTACATTCACGATAGAAATTTTATTTTTCGATTCCTTTGCAATCTTTACCGACATTTTTCCTAATAATATTTCTTCTTCTTCATTTGCGCAACAGCCCCATGGGTAGCCAAGACCGTCTGCCTGCAGGAGAAGTTTTCTTTTTATGGAATAGGGTTGTCAGCCCTACCCCCAAAGCTCTAAAGTCATATTAGATTGGGGTTGCCTGCTGGCCGAGTGGCTAACGCTCTTGCACTCGATCATACAGTTTCGGGTGTGCCAAACATATGGCGGTGCCATGGATGTTTGTAGAAGTTCGGAATCCCCTTTAAGCCTTAGGTCCTTGTCTCGTATGACTGTAGAGCTTCACAGTGCCCAGTAAGACTTCTCATCCACATCATTCCCAAACTGTATAGCGGCAACTCAGCTTTAGGCACAGTGATGCAGTGTGATGTAGTAGTATTCAGACTCGTACCAGTATAAAAATCCATGGCACCTCCGGGAGTTGAACCTGGAACCAATGGCACCGAGCGCTAGACTAATATTTATTTACTAAAACTAAATTGCTTGATTTTCTATAACCAAAAATATGCTAAGGTTAATCTGTTGTCACTTATAAATGGCAAAGAGATTAATTTTTTTTTTTTGTGAAACAAATATGTACTAATGCTATTTATTGTTTAAATGCTCTTTTCTAGAATAATCTAGTACTGCAATTTTTAGAATATTCTAGAGTTCAATAAATCTATTTTAACATAATATTGAATCTTTTACATAAATAGTATACAAAGAAATTTAAAGAAATCGGTTTTATAAAAATTAAAATAGCCTCTTTAATCACTCTATTAAATAGAATTTAAAACTCTGTTTTTTGAGTATCAAATTTTATGTTCACGTTTAAATAGAACATACATTTCAAACATTTCAGAAACAATACATTTCAAATCAGTTACTATGAATAACAATCGCTTTTTTGTAATCTAAAAACTTTATACTAATGAAATATTCTTTTTTTCATATATTTTTTTTTTTTTTATCTTATTACGAAATAAAATCTTTTTTAATGCATATGTTTTCCAATTCTAAATTTTCTTTTGCGTAGGTGTGTTTTGTTTCTCAAAAGTCTCGAAAAATATATATATAGTACTTTGAATGTTAAATATCATGAAATTTAATATTCAAGCTTTATTAGGTAGTTTGTTTTTCTGAGTTCTTTGAAAAATTTGAAACAACAATAACTATAAGCTTTACAGAAAGGTTGTAGTAGAAGAAAGGAGATTATTTAAAAAAAGCTTCTTATTATTTAAAAACTTCATTATAAGGAAAAAATCAAATTATTTACATCATAATGATTAAATATCAAATTGAAAAAAAATACTTCATTTTCTTTCTATATATATTTAAAAAAGTGAAAAAAAAAAACTGGAAAATTTTCAAAATTTGTGGGGAAAAATAAGTATGTGTTAAATAATCTAATTTTCAATGATAAGTAATATTTTTTTAATTTCTGGCTCTTTCAAGCAATAAAAAACGTTTGTAATTGAAAGATAAATACAAAATCATAAATTATAAAGCTAAAAAGTTTATAAGAATATCTATTATCAAGTATATATCAAGTATTGCAATATAATATATTGAAAAAAAGAAAATTAGAATGTTTGATAACGTATGAATAATATGCCTGTTTTTAATTTTTTTTTCATTGTCACCTAATAATTATTTTAATTTTACTTTAATTACTAAAAGTAAATACTTATATACATATTCAATAAATTTTAATAATTTATATACCCATTCGATATAAGAAAAAAAAATTAAAAAATAATAAAATTTAGTAAACAGTAATTAAATTTAATAAAATAGTAATTAAATTTAAGTAATTAAATATCAATTAAATTTAGTAATTAAATTGAACTAATAAATTACATTTAGTAATTAAATTGAATTAATAAATAAGAAATTAAATTTCAAAAGTAATAAGTAAGAAATTAAATTACATTAATAAATTAAATTTCAGAAGTAATTAAATAATTAAATTCATAACTAAATTAAATTAACGAATTAAATTTCGAAAATGCAATTAGTAAGCAATTAAATTAGTAATTAAATTTTTCTGATGAAACACCATATGCATATTGATATAAATGTTAAAAAAATATTTTAAATAAAATATAATTATGGGGGAAAAAATGTCGATGATATATATTTTACAGGAGCTATTTTTTCAACTTCCAACGGGCATTAAATAAAGACAAGTGTGAATAGAAAATTGGTTTTATTATTAGGGCTCATGCACAGTTAATATTACTTTTTCCGATCATCATAAACATTGAGATATTTGTCAAACAGTGGGCGAAATTTTCCACCATCCTCTTCATAATAGGTTACCACTAACGTATTGGATATAGGTCTCTAATGCATTTTGAAGCCCTTCACCTTATTGTTTTCCCATATCTCTTTCAACATACAAAAGAAGTGAAAATCACTCGGTGCCAGGTCTGGATCGTACGTCGAATGATCGAATTGAAATTATGATAGAAGCTGTTTGGATAGTCATTGATCAAAACAATTCCAAATATATACTGCGCCATTCCTTCCTGCCTGTAAGAAACAAATCACGCTGTGAAAATCTCACTTTTGCGGGAGAATTCATCCTTAGACCATGTTAGTTGATCTGTAGTTCAGTTCTAAGTTCAGTTCTTCTCTAGTGACAAATTTTACAGTGAGGAGCTTCGCAATAGTGCAATATGAAGAACCGATCGATACTAATAGCTTTCGAAGATATTTTTCTTATTGATTTTAATGTTTAATTCTCGAACTAGCTAAAGCTTTTAGAATTTGTTGCAAACATATACACATATATATATGCATTATATATATATGTATATATATATAATGCATATATATTTATATGTAGTTGCAACAAATTCTAAAAAAGCGAGATGTTCACAAGAGACACATAAAGTCACGTATAGCTGATTTGGAGCTGAATGGCTCTAAAAGACTGTGATATATGGAATGGTATTGTATTGGAAGAAAATAAATACTATTATGATGTATTTGTTTTTAAGCAAAAGATAGTATTTGCAATCACGTTCCTGTGTCCGTTTTGTAGCCATGTATTAGTTTGATCTCCACATATATGTGCATCAAACATCAGATGTTAGAGAGGAAGGCCATAATTAAAGTATAGGCGTATTGATCATATTTATAAAATAACTATACTGTGGGAAATGCAAATTTATTTCATATACATGCTACTTAGGTCGTGTTGAATCGATTTTTAAGGGGAAAATATGATCGTATTTTCAACACCAAATGTAAAAATTGGATTTTCCTGTTTGATTTTTGAGGCCTTAAAATAGTACACTTGAACAAAAAAAAGCATTTCAAATACTTTTTACCAGCATCAAATCAATCTTAAGCAAGTTAGCGATACTTGCTATAAACTATAACTTTTACAATTAAGATAGAAAATAAAATTTATTTAAATGGAATGTTGTATGTTTAATTGTTACAAACGACATAAAAACTTCATAAGAACCTTTCTAGGAATTCTAGTAACTCTAGCCAAATAAATACATTATATTTGCGCATCTACTGCTTTTATGAAACATCTTAGATGTTTGAGCACAATTAAAATTCACGCACCACTTCACCGACACTAATTTCTCTTAATAAATAAAAATATATCATGAATAATTTCACTCGCAGATGATTGCAATTCCAAGTGTCCTTTTTAACTGAGACAAGTTATCCGTTTCCCCCATAACATATTTTATAAAGCGTTCAGAGGAACTGATTAATGACTTAGTCTGTTAGAGCTCTGTCACGGATTTCTTGAGTGTTGTTTACAAGAAAGTGGTTAAAAGTAACAATTTCAGTTTCTTTCACAAGGGTTCTTTAGCATGAAACCAAATTTTGATGGTGTACGTAAACAAAAATTCTTTTTGAAAATTACCAGTAACTTTTTTTAGTAAATGGAATAAAAAAACTGTTTTCGAAACAATTATGACAAGAAATATACAGAAAAAAAAAAAACTATTTTCGAAAAAATTATGATAAGGGATAGACAAGAAAAAAACCTATTTTCGAAAAAATCTTGACAAAAAATTAACAAAAATTATGAAAAGAGATTAACAGAAAAAACCTATTTTTTCGAAAAAATTATGACAAGAGATTAACAGAAAAAAAAACCTGTTTTCGAAAAATTATGACAAGAGATTAACAGAAAACATATTTTCGAAAAATTATGATAAAAGAGATTAACAGGAAAAAACCTATTTTCGAAAAATTATGACAAGAGATTAACAAAAAACTATTTTCAAAAGAATTATAAAAGAGAAAAAAGAAAAAGCCTATTTTCGAAAAAATTATGACAAGAGATAAACAGAAAAAAACCTATTTTCGAAAAATTATGATAAGAGATTAACAGAAAAAACTATTTTCGAAAAATTATGACAAAGAGATTAACAGAAAAAAAAAGCCTTTTTCGAAAAAAAATTATAATAAAGGATAAACAGAAAAAAAGCCTTTTTTCGAAAAAATTATGACAAGAGATTAACAGAAAAAACCTATTTTCGAAAATTAAAAAAATAACAGAAAAAAACCTGTTTTCGAAAAAATTATGATAAAGGATACACAGAAAAACAACATATTTTCGAAAAAATTATGGCAAGGAATACACAGAAAAAAATGTTTTATCTAAAAAAAATGATGACAAAGGGATACACAGATAAAAAGTTTTTTTAAAAAATTATGACAATGAATACACAGAAAAAAACCCTTTTATCTAAAAAAATTATGACAAGGGATACACAGAAAAAAGACCTTTTTCAAAAAAATTATGGCAAGGAATACACAGAAAAAAATGTTTTATCTAAAAAAAATTATGACAAAGGGATACACAGATGAAAAAAAGTTTTTTTTTAAATTATGACAAGAAATACACCGAAAAGAAAACCTATTTTTGAAACAATTATGACAAAGGCTACACAGAAAAAAACTATTTTCGAAAAAATTCTGGCAAGGAATACACAGAAAAAAACATATTTATCTAAAAAATTCTGCCAAGGGATACACAGAAAAAAAAGTATTTTCGAAAAAATTATGACAAGGAATACACCGAAAAGAAAACATATTTTCGAAACAATTATGACAAAGGCAATTCACAGAAAAAAAACTATTTTCGAAAAAATTCTGCCAAGGGAATTCACAGAAAAAAAAACATATTTTCGAAACAATTATAAAGGGATAGATAGGAAAAAAAAAAAAAATCTGTTATATATATATATGCATCAAGACATCAGATGTTACACAGGAAGGCCATAAATTAAAGTATAGGCGTATATTGATCATTTATAAAATTGCTGTACTGTGGGAAATGCAAATTTATTTCGTATGCATGCTACTTATGTTGTGTTGAATCGATTTTTAAGGGGGCAAATTGTTCACATTTTCAACCCCAATTGTAAAAAAAAAAAAAAAAAGGAATTATATGTTTGTTTTGGGACTATAAAATAGGTAAACATGAAAAAAAATCATTGCAAATAATTTTTACCTACCGCATGTCAATCTCAAGCAAGTTAGTTATACTAACTATAAACTATAAATTTACAGTTAACGGAGAAAATAAAATTTTAAATGGAATATTATATTATGGAATTGTTAAATGACATAAAACTTCGTAATAACCTTTCTAAGAATTCTAGAATCTCGAGCCAAATACATACATAATATTTGTGCATCCACTGCTTTTACGAAGACATCTTATACGTATAAGCACAATTAAAATTCACGCACCAATTCACCGACACTAATTTCTCTTAATACATAAAATATTTCATGAATAATTTCACGCTCAGATGATCTGTATTCCCGAGTCCTTTTTAACTGAGGGCAACTTATCCGTTTCAGCCTAACATATTTTCTAATGCGGTTCAGAAGAACTGATTAATGGCCTAGTCTGTTAGATCTCTGGCACGGATTTCTTGAGTGTTGTTTACAAGAAAGCTGGTTAAAAGTTACAATTCCACAATCCTTCTTTAACTTGAAACAAAATATTTATCATGTACGTAAAACTAAAATACTTCTTAAAAAATACCAATTACTGTTTACTTTTTTTTTTTAAGTAAATGAATTTAAAAAAACCTATTTTCAAATAAATTATGGCAAGGAATATACAAAAAAAACCCTATTTTCAAAACAATAATGACAAGAGCTACACAGAAAAAAAAACCTATTTTCGAAAAATATGACAAATACATAGAAAAAAATATATTTACTTGAATATTTAACAAGCTATGCCCCATACATCAACTTTCCTTACTTTTATTGTTTTAAATATCGGTAGATCTCGTATTGCATATAACACTAACCAACGATTCACAATAGGGAAGAATGCTTAAAAATTGGCGAAATGTGGAAAATTAAAAATTTCGATTCTGGAATTTTATTTAATTTTGTATTCTTGAAATGTCATATTTTTTCTACATCCTTCAAACTTGGTTAAAGTTCTAACATTTATTTTAGTACACTTACGAAAATGGGCAAATTTGTAAGACCACATGTGTACTCGTCAGAAATAGTTTAACAATTGATAATCAACTTAGCTTTTGGACGCTAAGCTATTTGTTGAAAGTATCTGTTGACGAGAAAGTAATTTCTGTTTTTCACCTTTTAAATACATAGTAAAAACCTAACGAAATTTCTTGCCTGTCCAATAGTTTTTTTCCCAATTTCCCACTTGAGGATTTTTGCATGTTATTCCCTTTTTTATTTTTACTAAATTATGATATATTATTAGCAATTGAAATGCTTCCAAAAATTTCGTCCTTGGTTTGTCTTCAGCTTTTTTTTTTAATGGAGACAAAAAGTTAATTTCGCCCTGACCCTTTTGAATATGTAAATACTGTTCGGCATTGAAATTCAACCTCAGAAGGACCGAAGATGCAAAAGCCACATTTATTATAAAAATAACACAACACACAAGTGACAAATGATTGAAAATACTCTTTTGAGTTGAGAAATAGGAAGAAATCAATGTTTTGTACAGTCATCATGGCTGGCACAATTGGGCAATTCGGGTTCGAGTCCCGGTGGTCTCATGGATGTTTCTAGTCATTCGGAATCACTTAAGCCGTAGGTTCCGGTCTCATGGGACTGTATGAGCGTCATGGAGCCAAGTCAGACTTCTACAGGTGTTCCATCACATCAGAAGCTGCCCACTTTCCCTCCATCCATGGATGGATTACTCATGGGATAGCTCTGTCTGCACTGAAGAACACTGAGGGTTAATCCCCAATAACAACAAGTGATGACTAAGCATAGTGGAAGAATTATAAAATTTTCTTCTGAAAAATTAACCAGACTCGAAGATATTACCATTGTGTTGTTGTTGACAGAATCATGTTTCATCTGAAAGACAATATCATTGTCGGCATTTCATTTACACCATTATAATCAGATTCAAAAATAACGTGGTACTTTTAACACAAATGTGAAATATTTGCATCGTGAATACATTATTTAAGTCTGACCTTCACATTATGTAAATCTAGTCCTGCAAATTTCCGATCAATAGCTGTATATTATTGAGAACAACTTTTAATTAATTCATTCTGTTGTTACATTCAAAAACAACGCAACCAATAACTTCTCCTAAATAAATACTGCAAGTCATGATTTATTGTTTTAATCATCATTCAAAAGGAATTTGTTATTGTGTTTAGTTGAGCTTTCATAAAGTTCATCCATTTCAAATGCTTAAAATTTACAAACTGCTTGGGTGTTTTAATGCACTTTATTTAATGCAAAATATTTCCGACATAATATCCATCAAGACTATTAGTTGGGTGGAGAACTTTTGTTGTTTGCTGAATGATTGAAAAGACTGTAGAGCATTTAATTTTTGTTGGGATTTTTCAATAAGATCATAATTTAATTACACAAATTAAAAATGATGACACTTACCTTTTTAAAGATCAAAACAGAATTTAAAACAGGACATATTTTCTTATTCGTATTTAAAGATTGAAAAAAACAGTTAGTCCATCAGCATATATAGCAATTCCTGGGTAATGCTAAATTAACAAAATTTAGTATCAAGCATATTGATTACATTTTTTATTCATATATAAAGTTACAAAAGACAGGAATTGTAAGCTCAATTACACTCTTATTCAGATAAAAGACTTACAAAAACAGAATTGCGATAGATTAATTCTGTTGTTACATTCAAAACACATCATGTCACCTGAACATGCTCTTAATTATATAAAAATGATTGCAAAAACATAATACAGTATTAGATTAACTTTTATTCTAAATAAATACTGCAATTAGTGAGACATGATTTAATTCGTGTATAATTGATTAAAAAACAGTATTTATTCAAAGGAATATTGCTCTTATTCATTATATAAAAATGATGCAAAAACATAATTTAGTAACAGAACATATAGATTACACTTTTATTCATATAAAAATCATTACAGAAACAAATTTAGTACGATAAATTACCCAAATTGATTAAAAACACTAGAAATGCTTATTTATATAGCAAAAAACATAATTTATTAACTGCTTGGATGTTTTAATGCACTGAAAATAATTACAGAAAGTTTAATAACAGGATACTAAAATATTTCCGACGTGAAATATCCATTAGTAACAGGACAAAATTGATATAAAAATGTTGGGTGAACATATAGATTACACTTTCGTATATAAAAATTGCTGAATGATTTGAAAAGGATGGCGTGGGGCATTTAATTCGTGTATAAAAATTGGGGAAAATTTTAACAGGACAAATCTCAATAAAAAATGATTGCACATAATTTAATTACTAAAACTAAATAAAATATAAGAAAAAAAATAGTGGATTAATAAGATTTCTTATTCGTTATATAAAAGGATTACAAAAACAGAATTTAGTAACAGGACAAATAGAACATGCTATAAAAATGATTAAAAAACATCGAACATATATAAAACTTTTATGATTAAAAAAACAGAAACAGAATTTAGTAACAGGAAAATAAATTATTCTCTATATAGATTACACTTTTATTCGTATATAAAAATGATTGCAAAAACATAATTTAGTAACAGAACATAGAAAAAAATTTAGTAACAGGATAAATAGATTAATCTCTAATTCGTGTATAAAAATTGATTACAAAAACAGAATTTAGTAACAGACAAATAGAACATGCTCTTAATCGTATATAAAAATGATTGCAAAAACATAATTTAGTGTCAGAACATATAGATTACACATTTATTCGTATATAAAATAATTAATTACAAGACAGAAGCAAAATTTAGTTGCAAGACATATGGATTGCACATTCGTATATAAAAATGATTATAAAACAGAGCTTATTAAGAGAACGCATAGATTACAGTTTATTCGTATATAAAAATGATTAGAAACACAGAATTTAGTAACAGGACATATAGATTATGCTCTTATTCGTATTTAAAAAATTATTACAAAAACAAAATTTAGCAATTGTACATATAGATAATACTCTTAATCGTATGTAAAAAGATTGCAAAAACATAATTTAGTAACAGGACATATAGATTAAACTCTTATTCGTATATAAAAATGATAATTAGTATTTTTTTTTTTTTTTCTTATGCCACTCTTAGTGTTATTAGCTCCATATGATGACAACCAAACGTGGGTTCATATTCATTGTTTCATAGTGTGTAACGGTGAATCTACTGTGCAACTATCGTTCAAGTGGAGAATAATCTCACTAGGAAAATCCTCACTAGAATACATTAAAACATATATTTATCGTGAATCTAATTTGCTTTCCATTTTGAATTTTTTGAAACATTATTTTTATTTGAATCTAATTTGCATTCGTTTTCTAGTTTGCTGAATAATAAATAACAAATACAAAGTTTTATTTTCGAGAAAACATGTATTTTAAAAAAACTGATCAAGATCCATACAATAAAGATAACAATTTAAATCAAAACACTAAAGAAATTCTCTAAAAATAATACCAGTTAAAAATACAGGTTAATAGGCTTTACAAAATCGCCATAAAATTTTTTACTCGTCTTTAAGTTTACACATTAGTTTAAATAAGTACCTTTATACGTAATTATTATTATATATCTAATTATCAGCAGATCAATGTGTCGATCATATAATTCAGTGTTCTGCAATTTTAAAGAGCAACTAAATGCGAGTGGTTTCCAAAGAGAACACTTCCAGCACAACATTTGATTTAATTTAGATCTACTACTGTGCCCAAAACGTACAACATATTACAACAACTTATACAACAACCCAAACTTAAAATTATTTTTTTTTTTTTTTTTCAAAACTCTATTTATTCTTCCAAATTTATTTCATCGCTTTGAAAGTAATCCCCTCCGGACACAATGCACTTATGCCAAAGTTTTTTCCAATCCTCAATGCTAAAAGTCATCGGCAGGAAGGCCTTCAAAACACACGGCGATTCACGTTGAATCTCTTCAATCAACTCAAAACGTTGTCTTACTTGTCTCAAAAATTGGTCTTACTTTTTGGACACAGTGGTATTATAAAAATAATCAGAAAAATAAACACTTCGACTAGTACAATAATTATTACATTATTTTAAAATTGATAATTATATCGGTTCGTGTTCAATCTGCATACAGAAGATTTAAAACTCTTACAATAAATATTGCAACAATTGAAAAACAATTCTCACAAAAATATTTACTGTTTAAGACTAGACGATATTTTTGTATTTTTTACTTTAACTTTGCATTTTTCTTATTCGTACAAATCGAGTAACTATTTTTAAAAACAAAAATGTATAAATATTTGCAATTTTTAAACTTGAGTAACATGAAACTGAAAATAATCAGCAGCTAGAATAGTTACTATGGAACATAAAAAATTCAGAATGGTTTGTGAATTTCCAATTATTGTAATAGGATCATCAAATATATATTTTAAATTGATCACGGATGACTATGTACTATAACTTTATAAATATTTTGGATTTATTTTTTTCTCTTTTTTTTTATTTTATATAAGCAGAAAAAATTTTTTAAGAGAGCTAACACACCATAAAATCAAATTCTGTTTTATAGAGCTTTATTCAATATCGAGGAAAATTGTCTTATTTATAAATTTACATACTTCCTCAATAAAGTTTGAAAATTTATTTAGGAAATACATTTATATATGTACATTGGATAAACGTAGTTGCTGCATAGATGATTTACTGAAAGTTGTTTATTTCAGTGATTATATTTGCGTGTAGTTTGAAAAGTGCATGAAAAAAATATAAATTATTTATAATTCTTTTTCCATAACTATTCAATCGTAAAATAAGATCTTTAAAAAATTATTTACAAATGCTTAAATGAATGCAAATACGTTAAGAAATTATTTTTAAAAAATTTTAACTATTATAAAATTAATTTGGTTTTGAGAAAACATGTCTAATATTGACAAATAAAACATATATTTTATAAATATAATTTTCATATTCATTGTATTTTAGCATAATTTTTCATCCAATCTATTTTCCCATAATTGTTTCTCAGAATCTTTACTAAAGTTGGAAAATTGGAATCAAGTATTGCCTTTTCAGTTACTTGAGGAAATATCACAAATACACTGAAGTGACAAAAGTCATGGGATACCTCTTAATATCGTGTCGGCCCTCCTTTCGCCCGGCGAAGTGCAGCAACTCGACGTGGCATGGACTCAATAAGTCGTTGGAAGTCTTCTGCAGGAATATTGAGCCATGCTGTCTCGATAGACGTCCATAATTGTGAAAGCGTTGATGGTGCAGGATTTTGGGCACGAACAGACCTCTCGATGATGTCCCATAAATGCTCGATGGGATTCATGTCGGGCGATCTAGGTGGCCAGATCATTCGTTGGAATTGTCCAGAATGTTCTTCAAACCAATCGCGAACAGTTTTGGCCCGGTGACATGGCGCATTGTCATCCATAAAAATCCCATCGTTGTTTGGGTACATGAAGTCCATGAATGGCTGCAAGTGATCTCCAAGTAGCTGAACATAAGCATTTCCAGTCAATGTTCGGTCGAGTTGCACCAGAAGACCAAGTCCATGCCATGAAAAAACAGCCCACACCATTACGGAGCCACCACCAGCTTGAACAGTGCCTTGCTGACAGTTTGGGTCCATGGCTTCGTGGGGTCTGCGCCACACTTGAACCCTACCATCAGCTCTTACCAACTGAAATCGTGACTCATCGGACCAGGCCACGGTTTTCCATTCATCTAGGGATCAACCGATATGCTCACGTGCCCACGAGAGTCGCTGCAAGCGATGTAGTTCTGCCAGTAAAGGCACTCGAGTCGGTCTTCTGCTGGAATAGCCCAAAAAGCCAAATTTCTCGGCACAGTTCTAACAGACAAGTCCCTTGTACGTCCCACATTGATTTCTGCGGTTATTTGACGCAGTGTTGCTTGTCTGTTAGAATTTACGACTCTTTGCAGACGTCGCCATACATATATATATTTATATACAAAAATGGAAAATAAAGAATTAAATTTGATTCACTATTCTACGACGAATCTTAAATACGTGGTCTGCGACAGACCTTAATTGTGACACGGCGTGATGCACAAAACCACAAGGGTCTGACTTTGGAAACAGGCGGAAACTACGGCCTGTTTTGTCACTTCAGAGAAAAAACAATACTCTCGCAGAACTCTCTTATTGCGTCTCCAAAAACCTCCCTTTTACAAAATCCGTCAAGGGGAATTGTCAGCTTCCCTCCCTTTCAACGGAGTAGACACTTCCTCACCCGCTGGTCTATCATCAATCATCATGCAGCAACTCATCATGTAGACCATATCCGTCTGTAATTGTTCCGATCTGACAAGGTCGAACAGACAATCGCTAATTTCATAATACATCATAATTATCTGCTGTCAGATTTGAATGACAGGTGTTGCTTGTTATTATCCCACTTGGTAGATATCTAATCTAGACCAAACCCACGAACCCGTATGGACTCATGGTTTAAGGGGAAGGAAGCAGCTTCTGTTGTGAAGGAGCACCCGTAGGTAGAAGTCTGACTTTAGCTCCGTGATGCTCTACAGTCATATGAGTCCGGGATTTACAGTTTAAAGTTGATTCCGAACCACTAAAAACATCCATGGCATCGGCGGGACTCGAACCCGTAACCTGTGGTACCGAGCGCCAGAGCGCTAGCCACTGGACCATTCAAGTTCTCATCAGTACAAAATACTAGTTGTATGTAATATGAATATGTACGATACTGCTTATCTGCTGTAATATTTGTGTGATAGGTTATCATGCACCTGTTAAAGAATATAAATTCCTTTTCCCTGGGAACAGAAATGTTATATCTCTTCCCATGGTAAAAATGCTACAATATTTAAAATAAATTATAATATCATTTAAACTATCTTTTTTTTTTATAACAAGCCAACTAGGTAAGAAAAAAAGAATTTCAATTAATCTATATTTTAAAAAAAAAATATATCATTTAAACTGCAATTTCTGTATAATAAGCCAAATAGGTATGAAAAAAAGAATTACCCTTAATCTATATTTAAAAATATTGTAATGTCATTTAAATTGTCTTTTTTTATAACAAGTCAAATAGGTAAAAAAAATTTCCTTTAATATGCAAAAATTGTAATGTCATTTAAACTACCATTTTTTTATAACAAGCCAAATAGGTAAAAAAAAAATTCCTGTTAATATATGTATATTTTTTTTTTAATTATATCATTTAAGTTACCTTTTCTTTATAACAAGCCAAATAAGTAAGAACAAAGAATTTTCCTTAATCTATATATAAGAAATACATATAATATCATTTGAACTACATTTTCTTCATAACAAGACAACTAGATAAGAAAAAGAATTTCCCTTGATATATATATATTTTTAAAATTTTTAATGTTATTTAAACTATTTTTTTCTTTAAAACAAGCCAAATGGAAATGAAAAAAATTATCTTATAATCAAATTACCAATAAATGTAAATAATCGAATTACAAATTTTTAAATTATATTATACTAATAGTTTTGTCATAAACCTGACAGTTTTTCTTGTTTTAACGTTAACATGGATGCTTTATTGTTTTTTATAAAAACAATACACCCGGAGAAAAATTCTTGAAATATATATTCAGTTTCCTAAAAAAATATTTTTCAAAAGACAGAATATCAACAGAAACGAGCTACAAATGGATACAAGGATATGCAAAAACGGAAAGAGATTTGAATGTAGGAGTCATTTCCCGATATCTGCGTAACTCGGATTTACTAGGGGGTGGTTAACGAAGAAGAATGCGTTTCTCTTTTGCACATATAAAGAAAGGGTAGTTGAGACTGAAGGATTTATATGGCATATATGTGCAGCAAAAACTTTGAAATATTATTGTTATAAAGTTATTTTAATGTAGCAATGTATGAAACAAAATATTACATTTTCTAACAGTATTGAGATCCATCTAAGGCATACCAGAAAACATTTAATATTTAAAATATTATTATCGCAACCTCTTTTAAATATATCATTTTAAAAGAAATATTATAATTTTTAGTAGCAGTGTAATAAATCTAAAGTATACCAAGATACATTAAGAATTTGAGGTATTACTATTGTAATGTCTCCTTAATGTCTCCTCAAATAAGATGTTACAACTGTAACGTCTCGGCCTAAACTAGACCTATAACGGCTTCACGAAGGCCACTTTCAGGTTCATGGAACACTTTAAATTTTATTTACAAGCACTATATATGTATATACAACTACCGAACTGTGGGTTATTAGATAAATCAATGAAAATTAAAAATATGAAATTTGATCACAATTGCACAATTAAATCACAAGTACAGTCCATTCTAAGGTCGGAGATTTTCAGAGTTCTCGAATCTACGTCGAATCTAATTGCCTGGTCTGCGGTAGACCTTAATTATCAACGGCATGATACACGAAACCACAAGCGGCTCGCTTTGAAAAGGTGGAATCTCCGGCCTATGTGGCGTTGTCATTTACTTTTAAACATACACATTAACAATACCCGATCCTATAAACAACTAGCTACACCGTTTACTTAACACACGATAACCATTATGAAATTCCGCAATAACCCATACCACATTTTAAATCAACTAATTCGCTTGCCTTCAGAGACTTATGTAAGTTGGAAAAGGAAACACACATGAAATAACACACAGACGAAAAATTTCATAATTTAAAATATAAACAAAAATGTATTTATTGATATTTACAATAGTAAGCTAGAAATTAAAGTCATTTAATTATTTTAATCAATAAAAGTATAATTTAAACAATGCCTTTAATAAAATATAACTTATACAGTTACTTGCAATTCTAAATTAATGTTCAATAATATAATAACAAGGTGATTGACCTTACAGTTTCATGATTTGCCACGACAGCTGGGGAAGAAGGGTTCCTTTTCTTTTTTGTTAACCTTTACTGTTTTTAGTGATAATAATGCTCTATACGCACCGGATCAAAGTCTTGGCAGCAAGGGTGCTTCGTCGAACCGCTCATGGGGCTCTTGTGTTGGCAGGAGACCAAGGGAAACTTGACGATATAATGTAGCTTGGATTGTACACTTTCTTCTTTCAAGTCACGCTGCTGCCAGGGGTTCACCAGTGAAATCATAGAAGTACGCCAGAGCAGCCAGTCACTCAGAATCACCGTCCAACTCCCAGTTTAATATCTCTATTTTACGCCGCACATGTACCACCATCTCAGCCACGATCAGTCACGTCCCTTCAAGCTACGGAGTCTCCGTTCCTCGTCTCTATTCTTTCTCCCTCTGTCTCTCTGCGTGCGATGTCCATCACCTCCATTTTATAGTTCATTCTGGGGTGGGGGGCGATTACCGACACCGTATCAGAGTCTATATCCGTTGGGCAGACGCTCCCCGTCCATAAATCCAAGTCCCCGTCTTGATCAACTGATTTCTTGACTATCTGGCCTCGAAGTGTTTTGTGATCCCTGCCAATTAAAATACTTTCCACATATATCCCCTTCATCCCCAGCTGTGACTCATCCGGTCAGGTGCGGAGACCACACACAGCCCCCTTCCAAGGGACACACATAGAATATAGTCTAACATATACAATAATAATATAGAATTTTACCATAAAAATATTTACTAAAAGACATTGCTCATATTGACACGACACCTATTCAATCACTTCAGAGAAATAAAGAAAGACAACACTTCTGGTCGATTCGTAGCAGAACTCTCTGCTTTCTTCTCCAGAAAGAAAACGCAAAAGAAAAAGAAAATCCGTCAAAAGGGGATTCAAGAGGTTCAGCTTCCTCACTTCTCATTGGAGTAGACATTTCTCAGCTCATAGTCTATCATCAATCCCGATGGAACAACTCAGGGTGTAGTTCATATTTCATCTGTAATTGTTTCGACCTGTGAAGGTCGCACAGGCAGTTATTAATTTCATGAGTCTCATTACACACTGAATATCTGCTATCAGATTTCAGTGACAGGTTGTTCTCAACGGTAAAAAATACTAATTGCGTGTAATATAACTATTTATAACATGGCTTTTCTGTTGTCAAATTTGAATGATAGGTTGTTATTATGTACTTGCCGAGAATATACATCCCTCTCTCCTGAAATGCCAAAACTCTTTCAGTGAGAAAAAAATGCTACAACTTTTAATGGCATTGCAATGAATTTAAATCATATCAGAATGCATTTGGCATTTGAAGTACTATTACCCCGACACCATTTTGAATTTTCAGTATCAAACAAGCTGCTACAATTTTGAATTGCATTAAAATAAATCTGAACTATACCAAAAAATATCTAACATTTTAAATATTATTAATGCAACGTCATTTTCAAATCGCAATCTCAAACCAGATGTTAAAATTTTTAATAGCAGCGAGATGAATCTAAACAATACCAAAATGCAATTAACTGAAACTGTCACTGTGATTAATGTGTTTCATTTGTCATGCATTTTGATGGCATTTTTTAATAAAACGTTGTTTTGGAAATAAAACTGTTTTAACTCTACTTTGTAACAGAATGTATTGGCTCCAAAAAGTAACCAAAATTCGTATAATTCCATCTTAATAAACTTATTTTAATGATAGATAGGGGTGAATAAATATATTTTGGACGTTATCATTCAGATATTTAATAAATAACCAAATATATTTATACTGAATATTAAAGACATAAAGATCTTTAGACAAAAATATATATTTATGTCATACTATCAATTAATCAGTCATACTTGTTATCTTTTATCTCTTATTATAATACTATACTTCCTATTGCTTCTAAATAATATATGAGTAAAATTATTTACAGTTCTGACTCTTTATGACTAAATAAACAATATGTATGTCAGCTGTCATATGACAAAGGATAATTGAATATGCCAAAAGATGCCAAAGGATAATTGAATATGCCAAAAGAAGCCAAAGAATAATTGATAAGTATTTCATTATATAACGTCTGGTCTGGGTCTGCTGTATAGTGTTGGATGCTTGTTCGTAGAGTACCTTAACTAAAAGCTTCCTTTTGTATTTCACGGATGGGCATGATAAATAAGTAGACCAGAAAGTCCTTCCATCAGGCTTGGGAAAATAAGAAAGAGGGTGAAAAACAATGATGCCATTTTTGGTCATGTACATTCTAAGTTATTGTGGGAAATGGAGAATGCAATACGGAAGATTCTCATTGTATAACCTGGTTGACGCTGGATCTACTACAATATATCGTTCTAACGGGGAATGATTCAGGTAGGTAGGTTTCCATTGCTTGAGGGTCGGTATTTTTTTATGTGGCAATGTTCATTCATGGATAGAATGTTCATTGGTTCGTTCGCAATGGTTCATTCATACTCGAAATGGTTTGTTCATACCTTGGGGGTGGCAATGTTCATTCAAAGTTGCAGAAGATTAAAAATGTACAATGCAGAAGATTTCCTTTGTATAACGTGATGCTGATCTACTAAAATCTACCGTTCAAATGGTGAATGATTCAGACAGGTAGATTTCCAATGGTTCACGCTGGGTGTTTGGAAACACTATTTTATCAAGAAATCTAGTATAGACTTTTACATGGTTTCAACTTAGGATAAAATCAATTGTAGTGTTATCTGTACGAAAAGAGATGTAATATAATTCAATCTTAAGTGTGAACGAACTATATATATATATTGTACAATTTGATATTATATATATTTATATATTGTACAATTTGAAATTGTATAATATTTTATAAAGAAGTCAAATATAGACTTTTACATGATTTCAACTTAGATTCAAATCAATTGTAGTGTTATCTATACGAAAAGAGATACAGTATAATTAAATCTTAATTGTGAACGAACTATATATACTCAAGAGTCAAAACATTATGACCACCTGTCAATATCGAGTTGGCCCACCTTTGGCGCGCAGCACAGCTTCAACCCGCCTTGGCATGGATTAATACCACCACTTAATACCAGTTAAATACCACTTCCAACTGATCACGTGCCTTCCACGTCATCCAGGAGAGTTCATTGCAAAATGTAGGGGTGGTCATAATGTTTTGGCTCTTGAGTGTAGATGGGCCAGAATAATTTGATATTGTATATATATATATATATTTTGTGCAATTTGATATTATATATATATATATTGTGCGATTTGATATTGTATATTGTATAATATTTTATAAAGAAGTTAAATATAGACTTTTACATGATTTCAACTTACATTCAAATCAATTGTAGTGTTATCTATACGAAAAGAGATGCAGTATAATTCAATCTTAATTGTGAATGAATTAAATATATGTACCAGAATAACTCGATATTGTTAAAAGCAATATTTTATGATCAATAGAAAGAAATATTTTAACACCAGACTTTGAAAAAGAATCATTTTACAACCGTATGGTTTGATGGATTCTCTGAACCGCAAAAGTGACAGTTTTACTATGTTGAGCTCCGAGACAAAATATATGTTATTTTCAAAAATTCCGATCCTTTTGAATTTATTTATAACTCAGCCCATCTGGAAACGAGACTTGTTATATTCTTTTCAAAATGTATCCCCTATCTATAATAAAAATTCTTTCCCTTGAGCCAATCCTTGCTAACCTTTATTTTATTCAAAGGAATATAAGAGATATGGTATCTATGTAAATAAACACACATAACAAGAAAAAATTTTATAGTTTCTTACATAAATAAACAATATCAGCTAATTAAACTATTTTAGAAAATCACATATAACAAGAAAAAATGTTACTTTCTTACGTAAATAAACGAATCTCGATTTTCTGTTCAATAGAAATTTCAGTAAATAATAACGCTGCCTCTACATTATTTAAATAAGGTAGAATTTAATAATAACTTTTATTTGTCATTTAAATGGAATTTTAATCTAAAGTGAACTAAATAAATAAATAAATAACATCACTTAAATTACAAAACTTTTAATTAATTTATGTTGAAGAGATCATTTTATTTTGAACTTTAGTACTAGATAGAAAATAAAATTCTTAGAATGATCAGAAATTTGCCTTGGTACTTCAGAAATGAGGATATTAAAATCTCATTTGACCTTCCCAGTACAGACAATTCATCTTTAATACCTCTAAAACGTTTTATGACTCTATCCCTTTCACTGATAACTCTGTTCTTAGATCCCTCCCATTTATGGCATTACTCTATTTGAAAACAGAAAGCGTCCTAGAACTGTTCTCAGTATCCAGTTAGTAATCTATACCTAATATACTTTTTTTTGAAGGGTCAAAGAGCAATATCCACTTGTTGGCAGCTCACTCATCTATACAAATGTATTAATTATAATCTCCTATTTTCTTTTGCACATATTCGTATATGTATGCAAGAAGGCATAACAATTCAATGGACGTAGGCATATGTTGTAGATATATACATATATGTATATATGTTCTTATTCTATATATGTATGTTCCTAATCTATATGTGTTTGTTCCTGTATATTCTATATGTTCTATAAACATATGTACCTATACATATATATCCTTCCTATATACATATGTTCCTATGTATATAGAGGAACACACACAACACACCTATATATATATATATATATATATATATATATGTTCCTATTCTTATATATTCCTATTCTTCTTTTCACTTTAAATTTTTATATTAATATTTTTTTTTTTAAATAAGGCCTAACAATTCAATGGGCATAGACCGGGGGTCGGCAACCTGCGGCTCGCGAGCCACATGCGACGCTTTGTATGTGAAGCTGCGGCTCTTTAGTTCCATACGCAAATATTATTTATTTTATAAAAAAACATTTAAAAATATAATTAAATAATTTACTGTTAATAATTGAATATAATTAAAAGTAAAGCAAGAAGCCAACTAACAAATGAAAATATAGAGTTGTGTTTAAAACTTAAACAACAAGTTATGAGCCAAATTTATCCAAACTTTCTAAAACCATGCAAAGCCAACGCTCCTATTGAATTTGTTTGCTGAAATGTATGTTATTGTTTTTTTTATTTTAAGTACAAGTTACATTGTTTAGAGAAGTTTCAATTTTCTACTTGAATAACCATGCAAAGCCATCGCTCCCACTGAATTTGTTTTGCTCAATTGTTTGTTATTGAAGTACAAGTTAGTGTTGTAAATAAATGTTTAATTGTTTTAATTTTTTACTTAAATAATAAGTAATTATCTAATAATGCCATATATATATTATCTAATTTGTTGTGAAAAACACTACTTATATATGAATAAATAGATATTTTTCTTTTGAATAAATATATTAGTTCTTTTTTATCAAAAAATTTATTTATGCGAATACTACACTGAAGTGACAAAAGTCATGGGATAGCAATATATTTTCAGATGGCAGGCATCGCGTAGAACAGGTATAAATGCGCAGTGCTTTCGCAGAGCTTTCATTTCTGTTCAACTTATTCATGTGAAATTTTGACGTGATGATGACCGCACGACGGGAATTAACAGACTTTGAACGCGGAATGTTAGTTGGAGCTAGACTCATGGGTCATGCCATTTCGAAATCGTTAGGGAATTCAACATTCCCAGATCCACTGTGTCAAGAGTGTGCCGAGAGTATGACATTTCAGGCATAACATCCACCATGGACAGCGCAGTGGTCGACCGCCTGCAAACGACCGAGACCGGCGACGTTTCGTAAATTCTAACAGACAAGCAACACTGCGTCAAATAACCGCAGAAATCAATGTTGGACGTACAAGGGACTTGTCTGTTAGAACTGTGTGGAGAAATTTGGCTTTCTTGGGCTATTCCAGCAGAAGACCGACTCGAGTGCCTTTACTGACAGAACGACATCGCTTGCAACTCTCGTGGGCATGTGAGCATATCGGTTAATCCCTAGATGAATGGAAAACCGTGGCCTGGTCCGATGAGTCAAATTTCAGTTGGTAAGAGCTGATGGTAGGGTTCGAGTGTGGGGCAGACCCCACGAAGCCATGGACCCAAACTGTCAGCAAGGCACTGTTCAAGCTGGTGGTGGCTCCGAATGGTGTGGGCTGTTTTTTCATGGCATGGACTTGGTCCTCTGGTGCGACTGGACCGAACATTGACTGGAAATGCTTATGTTCAGCTACTTGGAGATCACTTGCAGCCATACATGGACTTCATGTACCCAAACAACGATGGGATTTTTTATGGATGACAATGCGCCATGTCACCGGGCCACAACTGTTCGCGATTGGTTTGAAGAACATTCTGGATAATTCCAACAAATGATCTGGCCACCTAGATCGCCCGACATGAATCCCATCGAGCATTTATGCGACATCATCGTGAGGTCTGTTCGTGCCCAAAATCCTGCACCATCAAAGCTTTCACAATTATGGACGTCTATCGAGACAGCATGGCTCAATATTCCTGCAGAAAACTTCCAACGACTTTTTGATCCATGCCACGTCGAGTTGCTGCACTAACGGGCGAAAGGAGGGCCGACACGATATTAAGAGGTATCCCATGACTTTTGTCACTTCAGTGTATTTATTGTTGGCAAGAAAAATTTTTGAAAAACTTTGAAATTTTGTAAATTGTGATTTTGGCTCTTCAGACTCAAAAGGTTGCCGACCCCTGGCATAACCAAAAACAATGCTTTCAATGATCATGGAAGTTAGCATGTGGCTGTTCTGCAGCCAAGAGCTTCGTTCATCCTTCAAATGATCTAATTTGAACTTCATTTAAATTTCTTCAAAGGAATCGTTAAAAACAGTCATGAATCTTTTTCTATTCTAAATTTGGATTCGTCGACTTCATTATGGTCGGAATTTCAGCAAAATAAAACAATTTACTTAGAAAATTTGAATATCTTTTCGGAAATTAAATGACAATACAAGCAGAAAAGAAAACGAACAATTCATAGTTTACTAACAAAACAGGATTGAACAGATAAAAAAAAAACAGAAACAGAAACTCAGAAAAACAGAAACTGAACAGATTAGTACTAAAGTTAGTAAAGAATTTCGAAATGCAGAATTTTTGAAATATCTAAACAATCTTTTATTTCAGACAAATATTTTGAAACTTTTTTTTTTTTTAAAAGTTCTTTAATTTCTAGATGTTAGTTAATTCTAGAAACTCCGCTATAACGATAGTGAATGTCGCCAAGTTGGCAATATTTTTAGTTGTCTATTGTACACTTTTCATTTGACGTACTTTTACAGAGCGAAAGATTCTTTCTGCTCTTAAATCTAAATTATTTAATCTAATCGTAATCATAACTCGTAAGTAATATTAAGAAATAAATTATAAATTATTATATTATATATTATAATTATAATTATTAATATAAATTATACTATTTTATTCATAATAATATATTAAATTATAAATTAAGAAAAAATGCATAAATATTTTATTTTGTCCTTTCATTTATTTCTACAGTGTTTATATGAAAGGATAAAATGAAATATTTATGGACTTATTTCTTCAATTGTCAAAAATTAAATATTAATTTAAAAACAATAATATTTTTTGCTTCATACATTTTAATAATTTTCAGTATTATATAAAGAAAATCATGCAGTGAAAATAAGACTTTCATTTTCAAAAATGTCTGCATCGTTAAATATTTACACGTAAAAGTATTAATATTGTGCCCGACTCGCAACTCAGTGGCAACGTGCGCCGCTGGTGAGTATTAGGGCAGAGGTTCATTCCGCTGGCGGCTTTGTTGTTGATACTGATTCAAAAAATGAGGAGACTCGATGGCGTTAGGGATGTTCAGCATATTGCCTCTTGAGTCCGACTACCTGGAGGGAGTTTTCTGGATTTTCTCAAACAATAATCAAATGTGGGGTAGTTCCTCTTAAAAGTCGTCTCGGAAAGCCCTGCCCTCCTTATTCAGCGTCACGAAGCCAAGTGAGACTTTTACCTATGGGTGGTCCATCACAATAGAAGCTGCCCACTCCTTATTTCCATGGGACCACTATGGGTTCATGGGCTTGGTCTAAAATGTGTTTATGGACCCGTTCAAATGGGATAAAAAAAAAAAAAGTATTAATATGAAAAAAATAAACCTCTATTTATATTATTACGTTATTTCCTACTCTAGACGAGATTTCTTGTGCTGTGATAAACTGGCATATAATCTCATAAAATTAAAGAATTTATTTATTTTTTACATCATTTAGTTATTTGAAATTTGATTAATGTCATATGATGCCTTCATTGAGTCAATCGGGCTGTTCGCACCAATTTCGTTTTTCTTCAAATCAATGCATTGCTTTAATAAAATTTCTTTTGTCGTCCTGTATCCATTCGCTATTAAAGAAACTAACCCGGAGATATATTTGAAGAAACAGACTCATCAGACCGATTGAAGTTTAAGAGTTAAAGAAAAATTCTCTAATTTCAGACAGCTAATGATTTATTTTTATAATAATTAAAATTTTGAATGTAAAAAAAAAAATTGTGTTTAATCGGCAAACAGAAACTAGGAACATGAAACGACCTATTTTATAATTATTGCTTTATTATTCCGCAAAGTTATATTTTAGAACTTCTATGTTTTTGATGCATTGAAATTGATATTCATAACCTTAATTCTCTGGAGCTCGGTGGCACAGGCTTCGGGTTCTAATCCTACCAGTGCCATGAATGCTTGTAGATATTCGCAATGCACTTTAAGCCGTAGGTCCCGGTCTAATCTGACTGTAAAGAATTGGGCGTAGAGCTGAAAATCCTAGAAAAAAAAGTAGTCTCCTGTTTCGAAATCCGCCAGTAAGCAGATGCCCTTGGCCCACCATTGGGTTGTTGCGCCAATGAAGAAGAATCTAACTTTATGATTTTCTGATACCCAAAAGGGAATAGTATCATTGGTTTCATATTAGATATTCGTCTTTGATAAAATAAGAGGATACTATCACACCTGCTATTTTATCAAAATAGTTTATGAACGTTTTTGTATTATTTAAAAATGTTCGTAAGCGTTTTGATAAAATAAGACGTTATTATCACCTTCATATTTTGTTAAAACAGTTTACGAACCTCCTGTATTATTAAATGATGCTTTCAGATTTAAATAGAAATAACTGAATGAAAGTTGTATGATTCAGATAATGTCCATGATTATCTACTGAATAACACTTTAATGTAATTCCAAATACTAACTTTGCAAAAATTCATGGAATAGGTGATAACTTTACACGCTTCAGTGAGCCTCATTGTCTGACACTCTTTGTGTCATTTCCGCTGTATTCTCAGGGGACTTTTAACATTCCAAATCGTTTATTGTCTCGAAAATAACTTTTGACCAAACATGTCCGTCCTAAATCGACTTTGCATTTGAATATCTCATTACATAAATTCTGAAACGGGCCCAGACATTAGTAGTCAGTTTTTCTTACTCTTTCGATTTTTTTCTGGCGCTGTCTTTTGGTGATTTATGATCATGTAACTAAAATATGCAAATCACTGTTTGGTCTTTTGTTCGAATAACTCGCATACTAGATCACGTGGGTTTGAAAGCACGCGCCTCGCTTTAAATGAGCCCCAAGCAAAAATTATGCACGCGCATGCAAGCACACAAACAAGTATGCGCGCCAAGAAATTTATTACGCTCCACATGCAGAAAGTAAACTTTTTATTTTCCGGTTTTTCCGCTTCGTAAAAAAAGATGCATTGTGGTTGGTACACACCGAATGTTCGGTATACAAAAAGCAACGAAAAACTAATCAATTTTCTGGGACTTTTCCACTGAAGCCTCTTTTACAAGATGAATTTCGTGAACAGGACAGTGTTTAAGATTCTCAAAGCGTATTTAAGAACATATTAATCTTATAACTTTTCTCAGAGAAAATGGCTTGATTTTTAAAACGGATCAATACTTTTTTTCTCTTTTTCTCTGTAGCACAAAGAGTTGTTTCTTATGAATTTGTTTGTTGCTTTAAATATTCCTAGGAAATGAAAAATTCTACAGTGAATTGTTTTTCTTGGCGAAAAAATAGAAAGTATTTTTATAAAGTTCATCTACAATAGTTTTTTACGTAAAAAAATTTAATAAATTTGATAATGGGATTATTCTGTATGATGTGGCGATGATGAATGATGATGAATTTGATATGGTGAAAGTTGTGAACAATGATCTATTATTTAGTGTGGCTAGTAGTATCAAAGTTTATTTTTAATTCTTGTTTTTTTCTGTTCATTATATATATATATATATATATATATATATATATATAATGAACAGAAAAAGAACAAGAATTAAAAATAAAATTTGATCACAAGTGCCCAATTAAATTACAAGTACAGTTCACTCCAAAATCGAAGATTTTCTAGAATTCTCGAGTTTACATTGAACCTAATTGCTGGTCTTCAACAGACCTAAATTATCACACGGCGTGATAAACGAAACCACGAGGTGTTCACTTTGAAAATCAGGTGGAAATTCTGGCCTATTAAGTCACTCCTGGAAAAAAAAAAAACTCTTCTAGTCGACTTGTTGCGGAACTCTCTGTCTTCTTCATCAAAATCCTCCTTTTAAGGCAATCTGTCAAAAGGGGAAGTCAGCTTCCCTCACTTCTCATTGGAGTAGACATATCTCAGATAGTAGCCTATCTCCCATCGCGATGGAACAACTCATGACATAATTTATATTCAATCTGTAGTTGCTTCGACCTGTGAAGGTAGCAGTGACAATAGCTAATTTCCTAAATGTTCCGAATATCTGCTGTCAGATTTGAGGGACAGGTTGTTCTCATAAGTACAAACACTAATTGCATGTAATATATCTACCCACAACGCTGCTTGTCTACTGTCAAATTTGAGTGATGTGTTGTTATTATACGCTTGTCAAAAAACATACATTCAACTCTCCTGGGAATGAAAAGTCAAAATTCTGCCCGTGAGAAAAAATGATACAGTATACAACAATAATCAGCTTTGTTTCAATATTGCACCATTAATTAAAATTGTTGTTATCCAAAACATGGTTCCCTGTAAGATTTAATAGAAAATTGTTCTGATTTTTTTACATAATTAGTAAATAAAAGAATATATAAATAAATATCTTTTAAAATGTAATAAATGTTACTCCACGTCCGTGGCTTATCTTCAAGTTGCACGCGCCCCATGGGTAATGCAAAGGGAGTAACGTCTGTGCAGCTTTTGTCTTAAGGCATCCAAGACCAAGATGTCTGAGTGTTTGCCAGCTGCATTAGAAAAAAAAATATTTATCGCTTTAATATTCACATGAAAGAAGGGCAGATTGTGAATGCCTGAATGATCAATTAAGTTTCTAAAACATTAATACTTCATCGAAACACACAATAAACGTTACTGAAAAGTTTTTCATGCAAGCGAGTTTCAAAGTTCTCCAGTCTGTCTCTCAAAGTTTATGAAATATGCAGCACTTTAAAGCTCAAACAGTTTTAATCACGAAAACCGACAAGAACTAAACGACGCTCATTTCAAACAGCAACAAAAATTAAAAACTCCCGCACCTGCAATTCGGGCCGGCGAGTGCTCCAACTATTCTCTCGAAAGATTCACGCAAAGAGAATCTCGCCACACTTTTCCAGAAACCGATTGCGAGAATTAAGCGGACCCCAAAACCCCGGAAAGTTTTCAAAAAGCGATTCCCGTTGATGGAACACTTTGGGAGAAGATTTTTCACGAACGGGCAATCTTTAGGAGAGCCGTTGCCACCGGAAAAGAATCTCATAAGGGTGGATGGAACATTTTTTGTTTGTTCTTACTTTTTCCCGAGAGGAAGCGAAACCTTGAAGTCCGATTTTAAGTGATGTTTAAATCTTGACGAGATTAGTTGGTATTCACGTGTTGGAGAAAAAATTAAAACGCTGTAATCGGTTTCTGGAAAGGTTGAATTGAATTTCTAATCCAGTTTTACTCGAGGAAAAAAGGATTTTTAAGTCTAGTGTCTTTTCTTCTCTTTTAACGCTAAAACTCTCTTTTCGGGAGCAAAATCCATTGAGGAAAACGATTTGGAGATGCTTTAATTTGTTTCAAAAAAATTTTCGAGCATTTTGTTGGCAGTTAAATATGTTTTTTCTCCCTGTTTTACCTACTAAAATATAATTTAGTTTTCCATTTATACATAGCCAGGCATTAAAAATTATGTACTTCAATATAATTAATTAAATCGAATAACTTCTCCGTTTTCAAGATATATATATATATATATATAGGGTTTGGCAGCTTTTTTCCACTGCTTGAACAGAAGCAGAGTATTTTCATAGTTAAGATATAGGTTTTCCATCCCTTACAATTTTAGTCGGCCCGATGACCAATTGGCTAACGCTCTGCACTTTGGTACCACAGGCTTCAGGTGGCATGTATGTTTGTGAGAGGTTCGGAATCCGTTTTAATCCCTGGGTCCCGTTCTAATATCATCGTAGAGCGTAGTCTTGATTGTTAGTCAGTCTTCAGCCCTCTTAGTGCATATTATTATTGAGCTCCATATTATTCTTAGCCATAGACCAATCTCCGGCGATAGAGTCTGTTGGAACGGGTGTGGTTTTCCTGCACCAAGGGAATTAGTAACAACAGCATCAACAGAATTATTGCTTCTAATGTAGCTAGCACCCACTTAGACGGTAGTATTTTATGCCGTCAGGCAAGCGCTGCACCGACGTTACTCACTTATCACTACCAGGAAGTGCGTGTAGCTTGAAGATAAGATACGGACACGGAGTAACAATACCCCCGCGAATCTCTACGATCCTATTAGACCGCGACCTACAGTTTAAAGTGGATTCGAACTACTACTGGCACCGCTGGAACTCGAACCCGAAACCTGTGGTACCGATCGGCAGAGCCTTAACACCGCGGCCATCAGGTCCCATGTACTAAATATAATATATTTTTAACAATTATAGTACCAATAAATCCCTTATATTTATAATTTGTTGTTTATAATAAGATATTAAACTAGTTATAGTGTACTTAGAAATTATGTTCAATAATTATATCCATTACATAAATATGATTCGAAAAATTATATAATGAATCGCTAACTATTCTATGAAAATCAATCCTATATAAGTACTGAAATTAAATCAAGTAGTTACTCAATAATTAAATAGGTGCATTAAACTTTTTCTCACATTAATCGCTTCAATAATAATGTGAAATAAGTTCAGATTGTGAATGCCTAAACGATCTGTTGATCTTCCAAAGCATTAATATTTCCACGAAACACACTATAAGCATTCCAAAGGGTTTGTTTATTGAAGCGAGCCTATACGATCCATTAATTTTCTAAAACATTTAACACTTTCTCGAAATACACGATAAACGTTACTGAAAATTTTTCATTGGAAGCGAGTTTCAAAGTTCTCCGTGTGCCTCTCAAAGTTTATGAAATATTCAACATTTTATAAATCAAATAGTTTTAATCACGAGATCCGACAAGAACTAAACGACACTCGTTTCAGAAAGCAACAAAATTAAAACACTTCCCGCACCTGCAATTCGAGCCGAAGAGGGTTCCAACTATTCTCTCGAAAGATTCACGCAAGAGAATCTCGCCAAACTTTCAGAAACGGATCGCGAGAATGAAACGGACCTAAAAAACCCCCGGAAAGTTTTCAAAAAGCGATTCCCGTTGATGGAACACTTTGAGGGAAGAAATTTTCACGCGCGGACGATCATTAGGGGAGCCGTTGCCACCGGAAAAGAATCCTTAGAGGGTGGATCTTTTTTATTTTTCGTTCTTCCTTTTTCCCCGGAGGAAGCGAAACCTCGAAGTCGGATTTCAAGTGATGTTTAAATCTTGACGAGATTAGATGGTATTCACGTGTTGGAGAAAGAATTATTTCTGGAAAGGTTGAGAATTGAATTTCTAATCCAGTTTTACTCGAGAGAAGAAAAAAAAATTTTTTAAATCTAGTCTTTTCTTTTCTTTTAACGCTAAAACTCTCTATTCGGGAACACAACCCATTGAGGAAAACGTTTTGGAGAGGCTTTAATTTCTTTCCAAAAGAGTTTTTGAGCATTTTGTTGTCAATTAAATATGTTTTTTCCCTGTTTTGCCTACCAAAATCTAATTCAGTTTTCCATTTATTCATATCAACGTATTAAAAATTACATCATCATTATTGGCACAGCAATCCCATGGTGGGCCAAGGTCGCCACCAGCCTAGGCAGGTTTCGAGACTAGAGATATTTCCTTTTTACAAGGTAGGGTTGTCAGTGCTACGCCCAACGCTTTATAGTCATATTAGACTGGGACTATGGTTTAAAGTGAATTCTGAACCAAAAAAAACAAAACATCCATGGTACCGCCGGGACTCGAAACCGAAATCTGTGGTACCGCAGTGCCAGACCACTAGAAACGCGGCCATCAGGCCACATGTAGTAAATATAATATGTTATAAACTATTATAGTAATAATAAATACATTATATTTGTAGTTCAATGTTTATAATCTGGTATTTGAACAGTTATAGTTCAATTAGAAATTATGTTCAATAATTATATCCATTTCATCCATCCATGTGATTAGAAAAATTATATCGTTTTATATGGAATTGCTAACTATTGTATGAAAAATCAATCATATTTAAGTAAGGGAATTAAATCAATTAGTCAATGGAGCCGGTTTTCCAGAGTGACTAGCTCACTTTACCACATGTTTCGGGTTTGACTCCCGCCGGTGGCATGGATGTTTGTAGTGATTCGGAATTCTCTTTAAACCATAGGTCTTGGTCTTATAGGATCGTAGAGCGTTGCAGGGATAGTGTCATTCTGCTCCGTAGCATATCTTCAAGCTACGGGCCTCCTGGGTAGTGCTAAGTGAGTAACAGTGATGCAGCCCCTTCCTTACGGCATACAGATAACTGTCTCAGTTATTGCGAGCTGCATTGGGTAAAAAATAGTTTCGGGTTCGACTCCCAATGGTGCCATGCACATTTGTGAAAGTTCAAAATCCACTTTAAACCGTAGATCTTGGTCTAATATGACTGTAGAACGTTGGATGTAGAACTGACCAACTTACCTTACAAAAAGCAAGTCCTATCTCTAAATCTGCCAGTTGGTAGAAGGGTTTTGGCTGACCATGTTGGCAATTTTTATTGCTTCAATATTCTTATTAAAAGAATAATTCATTTATATTCTTAATTAAATTCTTAATTATTTTTATTCTTAATTAAATTTATAAAACATTCATATTTCCTCGAAATACGCGATAACCATTACTGAAAATTTTTTATTCAAGCGAGTTTCGAAGTTCTCCGTCTGCCTCTCAAAGTTTATGAAATATGCACCTCTTTAAAACTGAAATAGTTTTAATCACGTAATCTTACAAGAACTGAACGACACTCGTTTCGAAAAGCAACAAAAATCAAAAATTCCTGCACCTGCAATTTGGGCCGGCGAGTGCTCCAAACTATTCTCTCGAAAGATTCACGCAAGAGAATCTCGCCAAACTTTTTCCAGAAAAGCATCTCAAGAATGAAGAGGACCTAAAAACCCCCGGAAAGTTTTCAAAAAGCGATTCTCGTTGATGGAACACTTTGGGGAGGAGATTTTTCACGCGCGGACGATCATTAGGGGTCGTTGCCAACGGGAAAGAATTTTAGAACGGTGGATGGAACATTTTTTGTTTGTTCTTACTTTTTCCCGAGAGGAAGCGAAACCTCGAAGTTCGATTTTAAGTGATGTTTAAATCTTGACGAGGTTAGTTGGTATTCACGTGTTAGAGAAAGAATTAAGGCGCTGTAAACGGTTTCTGGAAAGGCTAAATTGAATTCGTAATCCAGTTTTACTCAGGAAAAAAAGATTTTTAACTCTAGAGTTTTTTCTTTTCTTTTTAATGCTAAAACTGTCTTTTCAAGAGCAAAACCCATTGAGGAAAACGCTTTGGAGATGCTTTTTAATTTGTTTTCAAAAGAATTTTCGGGCATTTTGTTGTCAGTTTAAAAGCGTTCTGTTTATTTCCATTTACAATCTAATTCAACATTTCATTTATTCAGAGCTGCGTATTCAAAATTATATACCTCAATATAAATAAATTTAATGCTAATGTGGTTCTGATTCCGAGTGTCCTTCGGTGTTAGAGGTTTCGGGTTCGAGGCCCGGTGATGTCATGGAAGTTTTATAGGTTAAGAACCCACTTTAAGCAGTAGGTCTCAGTCTCATATGACTGTAGATTACCACAGAGCCCAATCAGACTTCTTCTCACCCACATCATTCCCAAAGTGTAAAAGGGCAACTTAGCTCTAGGCACAGGGTGTAGGGTGTTGCAGTAGTTGTAGTAGTAGTAGTAGTAGTGGTGGTGGTGGTTGGGCGTGGGGTCCCACGGCCGAGTGGCTAGCGCTAGGTGTTACAGGTTTCGGGTTCGAGTCCCGGCGGTGCCATGGATTTTTGTAATGGTTTGGAATGCACTTTAAACTATAGGTCCCTCTCTAACATGATCGTAGATCGTTGTTGAGGTATTGTTATTCCACGTCCGTAGCTTATCTTCAAGTTACACGCACTTCTTGGGAAGCGCTAAGTGAGTAACCTCAGTGAAGCGCTTTGCCTTAAGGCAACCAAGACAAATGTTCATTGTTTGCCAACTGCATTAGAACCAAAAAAAAATATTTAATCGCTAATTATTCTTTGAAAAACAATCCTACATAAACATGGAAATTAAATCACGTAGTTACTTAATAATTAAATAGACGTGTTAAATTACTTCTCATAAATTTATATCTTCAATTTTTTTATAAAGAAGATATTTTTATTATATATTTTATAAAAGATTTATTATTTATGAATGCCTTAACGATAAATTAATTTTCAAAAGCATTCATATTTCCCGAAATACACTATATACATTACTGAAGCA
>BPLR01012987.1:0-25913 GCA_021605095.1 Caerostris extrusa | reverse complement strand
ATTGAAAAGTAGCTTTGCACGACTCACCTCAGTATTCGTATCCCTTTACAGTCAAAAAACGTATTATCCATCACAATAGCAGTGGGGTTCAAAGCCCACTTCGTCTGATTCTCGTACATCAGGGCTCAACAAACAATAGCAACCCACAATCAAAAGAAATATGAACAACAAACATCCGAAAGATGAAACAGGCATCACAATACCCATGCTACTACTAAGATGAATCCTACGGCTTACTTAGAAACAAAATTGAGAACTGCTCTTTAGAAAAGGAAGCAACAAGGGAAATAGTAAGCCAAGAGCTGCAGATGAAGAATGTCTCGACAATCATCCAGATTGCAGAGTCAGATGCGGGAGCTCTATTTCCTGGTTGTGCGTTTCCGCCATTCAAAATCACATGCGAGGAAAATAACGTATGCAGCTATAGTCACGTGGTAGCATAAAAAAAACAATAAAAGAGCAGGTGGTTTTGCGTAGTTCCTGCGGTATGCACATTACAGTGTTATTATGAAGATGAGATAATTTACGGTAAAGAATGGAATAAACTCTAGTGCCTTTATACAGACATGCTTTATAAAAATCACAATAAAAAACAACCCTGAAAAATTAGGAATCAATCTAAAACTTTCTAAACACTAAATTAAAGTAAACTAAAACAGTAAAAATATTAGGTATAAATATTCAGTATATTAAAATGATTAAACATTTAAAATTAATAATTTTAATTATATTTAAACTTTTATTCCGGTGGGGCCTGATGCCTCTGGCTCTCGGTACCTCAGATTTCGAGTACGAGTCCCGGCGGTGCCATGGATGTTTGTAGTGGTTCAGAATCCATTTTTAAACCGTAGGTCGCGGTCTAATATGGTCGTAGACCGTTGTGGGGGTAGTTCTACTCGCGTCTGTAGCATATTTTCAATCTACAAATGCCTCCTGGGTAGTGCTAAATGCATAACAACGGTGCATCCGTAATGGCATAAAGATTAACTGCCTCTGTATTGCCAGCTGCATTAAGAACAACTTTTATTACGGTGTTATGATGTTTTGTTTGCATAATGTTCAGTGACATTTGAATATTGACGTCAAATACTTTATTTATATAAACAATGTTTGTACTATTATCTTTATATTAATGGTAATAGCTCTTTCAGAATATATTTCATTTCTCCTTTAGTGTTATCAATATATTCAGCGACAATCATTTGATTAAAGCGTTTTTGTCAATGCAAGCTTCTATGCTTTTTCTCGTTTGTCAATGAACTTACTTTTTGATTTATTCATTACAAAATTTAAGATATTAAAATGACTGAACATTTAAAATAATAATTTTCATTCTATTTAAACTCTTTTATTCGGGGATTTATGATGCTTGTTACACAATGTTTAGTAACATTTGTAAATTGACGTCACATCATTCTATTTATGTAAAACAACGATGTTTGTACTGTTATCTTTATATTAAAGGCAACAGTTCTGTCAGAATTTATTTCATTTTCGTTTAATTTAATCAATACAATTAGTAACAAATATTTGATTCTACATTTTTGCCAATGCAAGCTTCTATGTTTTTGCACGCTTATCATTTAACTTTACTACAGTTATTGATTACCTTAAAAACTGATCGATTTCTGTTACTTCAGTATGTCAGTATTGATTTTAAGATTATGTGGATAGATAAGAATAGCGTCCTTGTAAACATTTCTTGAGAGATGATTTGCAACATTTTATCTGTGGCAAGATAGAAGAATAGTTTTGGCTAATGAAAAGATAGATGTCATTTTTTTTTTTTTTTTTTGGCCATTGATGTTTTTCTGTTCCTAAATCAGAATCAAAATTATATAATACGAATACACACCCAAAAGTAGCGCACATAAATTGAACTGATTTTCATGCAAAGAACTTGCCTCAGTTTTTCCAGGATGAATATGTTTTTACGACGATAATTTCGTTTACATTTAAGTTTTTGTGAGATTTAACATCTGCTCGAACTCCATCTTTCTTTCCCCAAAAGGGTCTTGTGAAACTTTTGGCTCGTCTCAAAACACTTTCGATTCATTTCATTCACACACATATATATAACATTTTATGTATTTTCATGACATCTGTCATCTTTAAAAAAAAAAAAAGTTTTTGATGTGACAGCATGATATGAAGAACTACAGAAATAGAATTTTTTCAATTGTTTTTAATTAGGATTTTTCAATTGTTTTTTTAATTGGAATTTTAAAAGAAATGTATTAAAAATCCGCGAACCGCGATTGTTTAATGGCACTATAAAGTTGAAGCATTTAAGGTATTATTTCGATGGTTTCCTTTATAAATAAATACTTCTTTGGTAAATGAGATTACTTTTGCTCTATAATTATTCTTTTGCATAAAATTATGTTTGCAGTGCTTTTGACATCTTTCGTCAAAAATTCATCATTATTCATGATCCATTACTACATTACATATAAGACACTACTGCATCATATTCAAAATTTAAAAAAACATCTTAAGGAAAATGCAAAAAGTAGAAAAGTCTTTACCTCACTTTAATAAATAAATCATTATTAATATTTGTCGCTCATGCATAAACAATATTTATAATTTTTTCAATAAAAGATAATTATATTTTAAAGAACACTTATACAGCTGCCACATGAAAAAATGTTAGGTAACACTTAACTAATACTGAACCAATGTATTTTACCCAAGTATTCTTAAAATTGGAAGTGTGGGATGTTTAAACTTTTATGATTCATCTTGTACTAGAAAAGCCAAAGTGTAACCTGAAGTTTGTTCCTTCTTTCTTGACACTCCATTTAAAAAAAAAAAAAGTTCATGTCAAATACAAATCCATTTTACAAAACAAAATCCAAGTCAAACAAACCAAGTGAAAACAAATATATAAATGATTTTTAATGCATCTCCATTCTGAAAACCTTCTAATGTTCTACGATTTCCCTCCCTCCTCCCCAAGGTTGAACATTCCATTTACATTAAGGGGCTACATTGTTCCATCCCCACAAAACCAGTTATGAAACAGTGTCTCTTCTGAAGCGATTAGGATAGGCACTTTGGTACAAAATAAATCTTCATTTCCGTTGCCACCTCAAGTATTTTTAATCGCGTACTATATTTCAAAAGTGATTGAGGACTACAGGCGAGTTAAAGCTAATGGCATCAAACTAAAATGGTATTTCAGGTATTATTTTGATGCTTCAAGATATACTTGGGTCGCCTTTTGCTAAATGAGGCAATTTATCGCTTAGAAAAGTGAGCGCTGCATAAATCTAATGAAGTTTATACTGTGATGAAAATAATCCGAGGCTCATTTGTTCTTTTAATGTGTAGAATTTTTGCTACAGAAACGTAAACGGTTTACTTTTAAAATGAAAGCAGTTGTTTTGAAACTAATAATTTTAGCATATGCAAACAAGCCAAACAGCAAAAAAAAAAGAGATTCAGGTCGGGTACTAATTACTTATAACGACCAATGTAGCTCTGACTTAAAAACTAACTCTTTACATGCTACCAAAGCTTGTTTTATATCGCTTTATAGTATTTCCAAAATAATCTCGGTGTTTTGAGATATTTTTTTTCCCCAAAGGGCGGGAAAAACAATGGTGGAGTTGAGCAAAGAATGGTACAAAATAAAATGGCAAAGAAATATGCCACCATCTATGCCTTAAATTGTAGAGATAATATTATGATTTAAAAGTTCGAATATTACCATGGAATAAGTACAGAAATGCATATACCGTGGTCCACTGTTGCTTTTCCAGCGGTTCCCCTCATCGTATGTCAAATTTAACTTTGAAAAACATTTATGTCAATTATCATATTATTTCTCAAAAGCTTTTCCAATAACTGATTAAAACATGTAACATAATCAAGCTTCAGATTAATTAAAAATGTTTAATTTATTGCAAACTATTTTATTCAAATCGTAAAGAAAATTAGAAAGTCAAAACATTTGTTAATAATTTGCTAACCTGCCTGTATCGACATATTTTTATTATTATATCTACGTTTTTTTTTTCTATGACAATTAATTCTAAACCATTTTGAAATTGTATCAAACGGAGAAAATGGAATTGTTGGATAATACATTAAAATATGCAAGACAGTTTGAATCCACACATATCTATGAACAAATATCACACAATATCAAAAAATATATATATATGAACAGACTCGTATATGAGCATACTACAGAAATGAAACACATTAACATTAATAGAAAATAACAAAAATTGCATATATATATATATATAGGATTTGTTCGTCGCTATTCAGAGGTGGCGACACATTACGGTTACGTGTCAATGACACAGACCTTCCACCATGTGGGAGTATCGAACTTTGAACTCTGACTCCAGGAGAAGGGAAACAGATCCCCGTAGATGAAGAGAGGGAGAAGCAAGTCTGGCCTCAGACGAAAGTGAGAGAAAGAGACGGATAGCTGCGGCAAGTAAAGCGAGAGAAGGACGAAGATGTTTGTAATGAATTAATACCCAATGTAAATACCGTTGTAAATAATATTATATTTAATTAAATGGTTGGTCTTAAAAGAAACACACTGTTTTTTTTTTCCTCTAGATACCACCACTACTACTACTACCACTATACCACACCACATCACTGTGCCTAAAGCCGAGTTGCGCCTTTACAGTTTTGGGAATGATGTGGGTGAGAGAAATCTGACTGGGCTCTGTAATGCTCTACTACTGTCTCCAAAGAGTGAGATCAATTTTCAATTTAAAATTCCCGGAACTTATGGAATTTCAATTTTTTTTTTTTTCTTTTTAGGTTGCTGGCACTGTCCTTGACGTCTGTGTGAATATGACGCCAAAATATTCATTAATGTTTGAGTTACGCTTGTCTTTGTGAGACGCTAAAACTGATTCCGGTGATTTTTGAAATGCCTGAATTAATTGTGCGAGGAACCTGGATTCAATTTTGTTTGTAGAAACGTGTAGAATGTTGCAGAAGGCATTCGGTGAGAATTCCTATATCGGAAAGAAATGTTTAGAAGTGGTATAAACAGTTCAAAGGAGGCAGAGCATTGTGTACGGAGGGGATTACTTTGTAGGCGATGAAATAAATTTGGAAGGATAAATAAAGAGTTTTGAAAAAAATAATTAGTCTTACTTTTTATGCACAGTAGTACGATCATATGAGACCGGTACCTACGGCATAAAGTGGATTCGAACCACTACAAACATCCATTCCACCGCTGAGTTTCGAATCCGAAACCTGTGTCGCCGAGTGCCAGAGCGCTAGTCGCTTGGCCATCAGGGCCTATCCCTTAGACACCACAGCCCCACCTTGTGAAAATAGAGCTCCGGCAGAGATGAGGCACGCGTTTTTAAAGCAACTGTCTACAAAAGTAGTATTTTATATATATATTTTTTTCTCTTCCTACTTTTATATAATATGTATATATATACATTCTATACAATAAAAAATGAAAAAAAAATATGTTACATTATTTTTTGTGCGGCCCTAGTGCAAGTTCGTGTATATCCTCCGTGGTCTTCATAAATCCCTACCTCCCTGATTTAGTGCAAACAATTATGGTAATAGTTTTTCCTTAATGTTTTATATACTTTTTAACGACATAATGCACGATATTTTAAAGTTTATATTACCTTACATAGAAAAACTTTAAAATCTTTTACTATAAAACTTTGCACATTAAAAGGAAAATATTCACATACGTTTTTTTGTTCATCCCATTATCGAATAAACCTTTTCTACTAGAAGAAAATTGAAATTTATAATTTTTTTTCCTCTTTTAAGATCTAGTTTAGGTACAAAGGGCAACTTTAAGGGTTAATTTTACACAAGTTACAAAATGTTGCGAAAACGGAACGTTCGTCCAAAGCAATTAAACTTCATATACATGAGATTTTTTTTTATCATGTGTGAACATGATGTTGTCCTGGTTAGGGATTCGTGACGCAATACAAAAGTGCAGCAAGCAAAGTGATATTCCAAATTTGCAAATTTTGGCGGAAAAATTGTAGTTTGGGCCCCTGAAATTGCCAAAAAATCTTGAAATGATTCATGAATAACATTAATCCTCAGGAATTTTCTGGAGAGTTTGGGTTTTGCTTGAAGTGTTTTGTAGTATGGTTTTGAAGCACTTTTCACGTTTTGGCTTGTGATTTTAAACATTTGTATATCCAATGACTGTAAGTACTCGTAGTGCGTTGATCAATTCCTTCTTCTTCAAGTTTCAAGTTCACTTTTGGCATTTTCCCATGCCTATTCATCTGTATAGAGCTTTTTATTGTATTTGGAATACTTCATTCTTCACTTATGCCTAGAAGTTTTAAACATTGATATATTTAAAATTACGTTAAGGCACATAATTTTTTGGTTCTCTATAGTTTGATAGAACAGCAACATAGCTTTATAGAATTTTTAGACTGGTACTAAGCATCTATGAGAATACCCATACTTCCCATACCAACCTAAGGAATAATCCTGACTTACTAAAACTCTCAGCATTAAAAATTTCAAGAGCAATCAAACAAAGTAAATAATTTGTAAACACTGTACAAATCATTATAGTTAAGAACATAATTTTTAGAATAAAATTCAGTTAATATTTTTATGTCAGTTACATTTCGGTATTAATGTTTTCGTTTGTTTTTAATAATTCTTCTAAGTTTTTAATATTTTTTATGTCAGTTAGTGAGTTATTTTTCAGTTAGTATTTTAAAATTAAAAATTTCAAGAGCAATCAAACGTTGTAAATAATTTTTAAAAACTGTACAAAACTTTATAGTTAAGAACAAAATTTTTGAGAATTATATTCAATTAATAGTTTTTTTGTTCTACATATAAACTAATATAGAAAAACAAAAATCTTTTCCGTGAATAGCATGTAAAATTCTCACCCAATGTTACCCTGGTTTAATATTTTATCATAATTTAACCGACTTTGTCAAACTATTCAATAAATTTCATTTCCTTAAAATAGTTTAGGATACAATTATTTTTTTGGCACAGCTTAGTAAATGAAATAAAAAGAATTCAAATTTTACACACTTCCCTCTAAACAATTCTTAGTGTATATTATTCACCCGTCTTTGAACATGTGTTAGAAGAAAAAAAGAACATGTTCTTCACAGTGCTATTATACTAAGTTAAATTTGTTCTATTCAGAAAAACAGTTTCTGTATTTACGCAGTTAACGTATAAGCAAACAAGGAACAAAGTTAATTTTCAAACTAGGTAAGAATCGAGCGAGTTGTTTTAAATTCTTCTCAACACTCGCAAGAGTATTGTTTCTATTTTTATTTCCAATTTACTTCTTACATAAGATGTGAAACTTTATCCCCAGTTCCTTTCAACAAATAAAATAAACAAAAACATCCGAAAAAAAAAATTTTGTTTGCGAAAGAATAAACAAAACAAAAACTTTATAACTAGAAAGAATCTAATCGAAAGAATGTTAGAATATTCGAATTTCCTAGCAAAGAATTGCTTATATTACATAAAATATTTATGAAATGAGAATAAAATTTTTCTTTTCTACCATGTTAAAAAAATTTATATATATAAAAAGTTTATAAATAAAATTTTCAAGATATAAAACAAATTTACTTTTTATATCAAGAAAAGTTTCCTCTCTCTGAATACATGAAAAGAAAATATATATTTATAATTAGAAATTAGAAATATAATTATAAAATAAATTGTACAAGAAAAATCATATCTAAGACGCATGGAATAATTTTTAAAGATTTAAATTTGCACAAGTATAGATAATTTATGTGACTTCTACTGTTTTTTTTTTTTTTATTTTCAAAAAAATAAAATGTTTCTTTAAATATAATCTTGTAAACTTGCTTCCTCTTACGCACTGCAAGCGCCCCCTGTGGCGTTCGTGTGAAATGGTCAATAGGCCTTGAGACTCCCAGCCCGGCGGAAATACAGCACAACAGGTGCTGCCGCTGAAAAACATTTAGTACAGTTCAATCACACTTCTGTTGAGAAACGTTTAGTTTGTAATCTCTCCTCTCGAGATAAAATATATTCAATGCAACCCTGCATAATAGTTGACCTACGGACTTCCAGCTGGAGAGGTAATATATTTCGCACATCCAGCGCGCACTTGAGTATCTTATTTTCGGCTTAGAAGTGGAATTCTTCTACAAATGTATAATTATATAAGTCTTTATAGGTCTAAAAATGTTATAATTATATAAGTATATTTATATATATATATATATATAAACTTATTTATATATATATATATAAACTAAAAATATATGATTATATATATATATATATATCTTTAGTATGTCTTTAAATGCGTTAAATATTGTCTGTATATAACTTTTTATGTTTGGTGTATGTGTGTGTGTCAATAAAGCTGTGAGTTCTCAAACCTGTGTTTCAAGTCTCAACCCAACCACACCAAGTATCAATCCAGAGTTGCTCCAACCCACAATAATAGAGTTTTAAAATTTGTATGCTATATATATATACACTCAAGAGCCAAAACATTATGACCACCCCTGCATTTTCAAATGAACTCGCCTGGATGACGTGGAAGGCACGTGATCAGATGGAAGTGGTATTTAACTGCTGCTGGACAGAATGAAAATCATTCTTCACTTACTTCTGTGTGCGATGGGAAAGGCTGCGGATCTAACCGGCTTTGATAGAGGGCAGATTGTAATTGCTCGAAGGCTCGGAACAAGTATTTCCGAAACTGCACGACTCGTGGGTTGTTCGCGATCTGCAGTTGCTAGTACTTACACAAAGTGGATGAATGACGGTGAAACCAGCAGTAGACGACACGGTGTTGGACGTCCACACGCTATCAAAGAAAAAGTTTGTCGGAGACTGGTGGTCGCATGGTGAAGCAAAACCGGAGACAGGCAATGGCTCAGCTGACAGCCCAATACAATGCAGGGCCAAGTAGAATAGTATCGGAGCACACTGTTCATCGGACACTGTTGGATATGGGGCTACGCAGCAAACGTCCCACTCGTGTGCCTTTGCTGATCAATCGTCATCGCCAAGTGCACCTGAGCTGGGCCCGGGAACATCGTGACTGACCCATGGATCAGTGGGAGAGAGTTGCCTGGTCAGATGAATCACGGTTTGTCATTCATCACGCCGATGGTCGTGTCAGGATACGTCGTCTTCCAGGTGAACAGTTGCTCCCTCAATGTACAGTAGGTCATACACAGGCCGGTGGTGGCGGTATTATGCTTTGGAGGACGTTCTCTTGGGCGTCTCTGGGACCCATGGTTGTGGTAAGCAGACCATGAATGCTACAGGGTATCTGAACATCATTGCGGACCAGTTGCACCCTTACATGGCCTCTGTTTTTCCAGCTGGAAATGGAATGTTCCAACAGGTCAACGTCCCTTGTCACAAGGCTAAAATTGTGTTGGAGTGGTTCCAGGAACATGATGCTGAATTCCAGTTAATGTCCTGGCCGCCGAACTCACCGGATCTCAATCCGATAGAACACATTTGGGATGTTCTGGGACGGCAGCTCAGAGTTCAAAGACCACCAATTCGCAATATCTCGGATTTGCGTGACCGTTGCTTAAAAATCTGGTACAATCTGTCTCCGGCCATCTACCAAGGACTTGTGGCATCCATGCCAAGGCGGGTTGAAGCTGTGTTGCGAGCCAAAGGTGGGCCAACTCGTTATTGACAGATGGTCATAATGTTCTCTTGAGTGTATATATAATCATTTATAAAGTATTACTCTGATCTGCATTTGATTTCAATTAAAAGTAACTTTGAGCAATGTATATTCGGCTATCACTTCTTAATTTAATAAGAATACACAAGAAAAATAATTAGTTAAGAAACTGTAATAATTCAACTATCCCAGCGGAAATACAGCACAACTTGTGCGCCAACTGAAATGCGTTTAGTATGCAGTCCCTCACACAAATAGGAAAGATATTTAGAACAACCCTGTGCATCTGTTGACCTACAAACCCGAAGAGGAAGTATGTTTCGCTCATGCAACGCATACATGAGTATCTTTATTTTCGGCTTATTCATGGAATCCTCCCACAAATTTATAAATATATGTCTTTAAATGTGTTAAATATTTTCTGTAGTTAATCTTTATGGGATATTTGCGAGCGTGTAAATAAAACTGGGTGTTCTCAAACTTGTGTCTCAACAACCCAGTTACAATGCTCTCAACCACTGAAGCCCAGTTACAATCACTATAATCTGGCTCCAAACGTGGGGCCTGCCCACTCGAATCTATAACACTACAATCTGGCGTCCTACGTGAGGCCTGCTTCAATCGACAACACTACAATCTGGCTTCCATGTGCGGCCCGCTCGAACAGAGAATATCACAATTGAAATTAAACGATTCATTTCAATTAATATTTTAATTAAAATTTACTTTGAAGTTTCGAACATAATAAGTGACTATTTCAATATGGCTTCATATAATGTTTCAAAATTTTATTAAATAAAATATTTAATGCTTTTATTTATACAAGTATCGAGTGTTTATTAATTTTATGCCTAACAGTGAAATAACTGTTCCATTTATTAAAGATTGAAAACTTTTGGAAAAGAACTGCATTTCTTTTACACAACATTATTTTCCTGTCACGTCTGATATCACTTTATTCATTTTTTATCTCGGAGACTTTTTTGAAATTTTATTTTTACTAAAATTTCATGCAATATTTATGACCGTAAAAAACATAGTCAGGAATGTACCTTCCCGATCGAATATTTAAAAGCAAAATGTTTCAGAATCAGTAACATTTTTTGGTAAATTCTCCAAGGAAATTTTCGATACTGTGACGAAAAATTCCTTTGAAAATAACAAAAGATGGAACTTTTCGAGGTAATAATAGAGCCATCTTTATTATTTGATGAGTAATAGTTTACTGACTAATCTCCATGGACATTCTTTTCATGCAAATAAAGAATACATGTTTATAAAATGGAAACAATCTTTTGAATTATGTTTTTCAAAAATATTGATGATGGAAGAAATTATTCAGCGCATTAATTTCGTTATCTATATAAAAATTTAAACATAAATATTTATTATAATAACAAAAATTGATGTACCAAGACAAGCAAATTAGATTACTAAAATATATTCCTCTGTTTATTTTATCTTTGTTAGAAATTTTCTAATCTCTATGGGTTTAAGAAATATAATATTTCCTACAATAGTTCATTATAATAATCAATTTTAACTGAAGGCAACATAAAATCATTAAAATAAGCATAGTTATTTTTCTGAGCATAAATATTTAGTGCATTAAAAACGTTAGCCTGTAATATTAAATGCGATGACATGAAAAAAAAGAGGAAATATCTGAAAATTTAAACCATAAATTTATTTTTTGCATTTAAAATGAAAAATAATATCTTTAAATGAAAAATATAATAACTAGTTCTAATAAAATTTATAAATATAAAGGTAGAAAATGTTATAAAAAAATATATTACTAAAATTTTCACTGAACATGTTTTCATTCATTTTTATAAAAAGAAAGTTACAAAATAAATGAGCAATGAGCAATGAGCAATTCAGATTTTAAGAAGAGAATGTTATAATATTATGTATACTTAGGTTGCGTCTAAATCATTTATTTTAGTTCGTTGAAATTAAAATAATATGCAAATTATTTTGAACAATGCATTGAATGCACAGCAATGCTGACGACGTTAGATACAAAGGACCCATAATTATTTTAGGTAATAAAGTTTCAAGAGGTAATTAAACCTTGTAAATAATTTAAAAAAGAAAATATTTTTTTCGCAAATAATTGCATACATGTTATGCATAACTATATTATACTATATTTATAATGTTCCATTTAGATAATTGTAAATATCACATTCATTTTCTTTCTTAGATAAGACACCATTATGAAATATTAATTTATTAGATTTATAATTGTCTTATTGCTATGGTTTTCAAAAATATAATATTTTTCATAATAGTTCATTATAATAAACATTGTAAATAAGTTTAAAAAAGAAAAAAAATTCGATGATGCATGACATAAATGCATATATGTCATGCATAACAACATATACAATTTATAATGTTTTATTTAAATAATTATAAATAACGCATTCATTTCCTTTCTTAGATAAAACAACAATATGAAGAATTAATTTATTAGATTTATAATTTTCTTGTAGCTATGGTTATCATAATAAGTTCATTATAATAAACAATTAACATGCTTTTTTATAAATTTTTATTAGGAAAGTAAAAATTACATCTGAACTTTGTATCTTCAAACACATTATTTTTTTCCATTGTATCATATTCACTAAAAACATATACGATACAAGAATTTTAATGTTAGAAGTTTTCTTGTAAATAATAAAAGATTATCCTTTTAATAATTTATATAAAAATTCTAATATCTCAAAGTATCAGTATTAAGAAGGATGAAATGGAAATAAAAATTGGTGGGTCTTGTGAAATAATCTTCGCAACAGCATTTACATGCTGAAAATATAGACACGTTTTTAATTTATGTCGAAAGTAAATCCAGTTAATCTTTTAAGAGTCTTTTATAAACCAAAATTTCATTTTGAACCTATGCAACGTCTCAAATATTAGCTTTTTGTAACCATACTGTCTTAAACACCTTTTTTTTTTTTCCTATTTCGCCCTGTAGATTTTATTATTAGAAGTGAGTCAATTTACGACTATCCATAAATTTACATTCGATTTTTTCCCAACCACGTTTGACAATTTTAATCTCTCAACTCGATGTATTACCAATTCTTTCCCTCCATGAATTCATTAAAGTTGCAGTTATAGTTAATCTAGAACGGATGACAGAATTAAGTATTTATATTCGATAGCTGGCAACACAGAAGATCTTTTTCAAAAAGATTTTTTTGCAGTTCTTTTTTTTCAATTTTAGTTTATGTTGCGGAAATCGTAAATCATTTTCATTTGCACAGTATATGCCATCTTTATTTTTTTTCTTCTTTTAGTATGAGTAATAATAGTAAAGTCTCTGTAAGCCACTGGTCGATGATAAACTGTTTTTCCAATGTCTTGCAGTTAATCTTTTAAGACTGTAACCGATCGGTTTCTTTTGCATGTGAAATATTTCATTTATTTTCATTTGATGTATTCCTTTGAAATGAAAATGACGGTGGAATTATATTCGGTGTTAAATTAAATGGAAATCAATTTTATTAATGAAAAATGTTTTCATGTATTTATTTATTTGTTTTTAAAATAATCCAGAAAAATTGATTACAGAAGACTTGAATTCTTTGTACTTGTAAACTAACAGTTTCCATGCATTTATTTATCTTTTACAATTTTATTTATTATTATTTTTTTTTACAATTTCATTAATGAAAAATGTATTCATGCATTTATTTATCTTTGTTTTTTTAAATATTACAGTAAAATTTTTTTTACAGAAGGCCTGAATTCTGTGTATTTGAAAACTAACAGTTTTTTGCATTTATTTATCTTTTACAATTTTATTAATCTTTACAATTTTTTTATTATTTTTTTACAATTTCATTAATGAAAAAGGTATTCATGCATTTATTTAACTTTGTTTTTTAAAAAATTCCAAAAAAAAAATTGTTTACAAGAGATATGAATTCTTTGTATTTGTAAACTAACAGTTTTATTAAAATTATAAGTAAAAAGTATAAAAAGTCAGAAAAAAATCCCCCTTGTAATATTTTTTCCTAATATAGTTAATAATATCGAAAGATTTTTAAATACAATTTGATGTTCTAATGTGGATAAAAGATTTCTAAAACTTACATTAAAATTATAGGTAGATAAAATAAATAATAGATAAGTGCACATAATAAATTCTTTTTGAAACATAAAATATGATGTTCTAATATGGATAAAAAGTATTTTCAAACTTACATTGAAATTATAGGTAGATAAAATCAGATAATAGATAAGTGCACATAATAGATCCTTTTGAAATATAAAATATGTTCTGTTCTAAAATGGATAAAAGATTTTCAAACTTACATTGAAATTATAGGTAGATAAAATCAGTAATAGATAAGTAAAATAATAGATCCTTTTGAAATATAAAATATGATAAAAGAATGTAAAAGATTTTCAAACATAAATATAGGTAGATTTAATAGATAATATAAATATAAAATATGCTGTTCTAAAATGGATAAAAGATTTTCAAACTTACATTGAAATTATAGGTAGATAAAATCAGTAATAGATAAGTGCACATAATAAATCCTTTTGAAATATAAAATATGCTGTTCTAAAATGGATAAAAGATTTTCAAACTTACATTGAAATTATAGGTAGATAAAATCAGTAATAGATAAGTGCACATAATAGATCCTTTTGAAATATAAAATATGCTGTTCTAAAATGGATAAAAGATTTTCAAACTTACATTGAAATTATAGGTAGATAAAATCAGTAATAGATAAAGTGTGCACATAATAGATCCTTTTGAAATATAAAATATGCTGTTCTAAAATGGATAAAAGATTTTCAAACTTACATTGAAATTATAGGTAGATAAAATCAGTAATAGATAAGTGCACATAATAGATCCTTTTGAAATATAAAATATGCTGTTCTAAAATGGATAAAAGATTTTCAAACTTACATTGAAATAATAAATAGATAAAATCAGTATGATGATAATGTGGATATAATAGATCCTTTTGAAATATAAAATATGCTGTTCTAAAATGGATAAAAGATTTTCAAACTTACAAAAGAAATAAGTAGATAAAAATCAGTAACAGATAAGTGCACATAATAGATCCTTTTGAAATATAAAATATGCTGTTCTAAAATGGATAAAAGATTTTCAAACTTACATTGAAATTATAGGTAGATAAAAATCAGTAATAGATAAGTGCACATAATAGATCCTTTTGAAATATAAAATATGCTGTTCTAAAATGGATAAAAGATTTTCAAACTTACATTGAAATTATAGGTAGATAAAATCAGTAATAAAATAAGTGCACATAATAGATCCTTTTGAAATATAAAATATGCTGTTCTAAAATGGATAAAAGATTTTCAAACTTACATTGAAATTATAGGTAGATAAAATCAGTAATAGATAAGTGCACATAATAAATCCTTTTGAAATATAAAATATGCTGTTCTAAAATGGATAAAAGATTTTCAAACTTACATTGAAATTATAGGTAGATAAAATCAGTAATAGATAAGTGCACATAATAGATCCTTTTGAAATATAAAATATGCTGTTCTAAAATGGATAAAAGATTTTCAAACTTACATTGAAATTATAGGTAGATAAAATCAGTAATAGATAAGTGCACATAATAGATCCTTTTGAAATATAAAATATGCTGTTCTAAAATGGATAAAAGATTTTCAAACTTACATTGAAATTATAGATAGATAAAATCAGTAACAGATAAGTGCACATAATAGATCCTTTTGAAATATAAAATATGCTGTTCTAAAATGGATAAAAGATTTTCAAACTTACATTGAAATTATAGGTAGATAAAATCAGTAATAGATAAGTGCACATAATAGATCCTTTTGAAATATAAAATATATGTTCTAAAATGGATAAAAGATTTTCAAACTTACATTGAAATTATAGGTAGATAAAATAAGTAATAGATAAGTGCACATAATAGATCCTTTTTGAAATATAAAATATGCTGTTCTAAATGGATAAAAGATTTAACAGATAAGTGCAAACTTACATTGAAATTATAGGTAGATAAAATCAGTAATAGATAAGTGCACATAATAGATCCTTTTGAAATATAAAATATGCTGTTCTAAATGGATAAAAGATTTTCAAACTTACATTGAAATTATAGGTAGATAAAATCAGTAATAGATAAGTGCACATAATAGATCCTTTTGAAATATAAAAAAATATGCTGTTCTAAAATGGATAAAATAAGTAACAGATTTTCAAACTTACATTGAAAAATATATAGGTAGATAAAATCAGTAATAGATAAAATGCACATAATAGAATCCTTTTGAAATATAAAATATGCTGTTCTAAAATGGATAAAAGATTTTCAAACTTTTGACATTGAAATTATAGGTAGATAAAATCAGTAATAGATAAGTGCACATAATAAATCCTTTTGAAATATAAAATATGATGTTCTAAATGGATAAAAGAATAAGTTAAAATAAGTCAAAATAAATCCTTTTGAAATATAAAATTGAAATTATAGGTAGATAAAATAAGTAACAGATAAGTGCACATAATAAACCTTTTGAAATATAAAATATAATGTTCTAAATAGTCAAAAGATTTCAAACTTATGTTGAAATTATAGATAAAATAAAATAAGTAACCCTTCTTTTGAAATAAAAAAAGCTGCATCTGGATAAAAAATATATGGGTTCAAGATAAAAAGAATAAGTAAATAGATCCTAATAAACTTTTAAATAAAATATAATGTTCTAATGTGGATAAAAGAATAAGTAGATAAAATAAGTAAAATGGATAAAAATTTTTGAAACTATGGCAGTCATTGAAATTATAGATAGATAAAATCAGTAATAGATAAGTGCACATAATAAATCCTTTTGAAATATAAAATATGTTCTAATGTGGATAAAAGAATAAGTAGATAAAATAAGTAACAGATAAGGCACTAAAAAATATAAAATATAATGTTCTATAAAAGAATAAGTAATAAAATAAGTAACAGATAAAAAAAAATATAAAATATAATGTTCTATGGCAGTCAAAAGATTTCCAAACTTACATTGAAATTATAGGTAGATAAAATCAGTAATAGATAAGTGCACATAATAAATCCTTTTGAAATATAAAATATGATGTTCTAAAAAGAATGGATAAAATAAGATTTCCAAATTTACATTGAAATTACAAAAGGTAGATAAAATCAGTATTAGATAAGTGCACACAATAAATCTTTTGAAAAATAAAATATAAATTTAAAATATGATGTTCTAATATGAATAAAAATATTTCTATGGCAGTAAAAGATTTCCTACATTGAAATTATAGGTAGGTAAAGTAATAAACCTTTTTGAAATGAGTGCATGTAATAAAGATAAAATAAGTAACCTTTTGAAATATAAAATATGATGTTCTAATATGGATAAAAGAATTTCAAAGTTACATTGAAATTAAGTAATAGACAAGTGCACGTAATAAATCTTTTTTGAACTATAAAATAAGATGTTCTAATATGGCATCAAAAGATTTCCAAACTTATATTGAAATTATAGGTAGATAAAATAAATAATAGATATGTGCACTGAATAAATCCTTTCGAAATATAAAATATGTAATTATAACTTTCGTACTGAGCATGAAACATCAGACCATTGGCATTTCCTTTCTTGAAAAGAGTAGCATGTCGTTTCACCCCTAAAAATATTCTGATAGGGGAGGGGTAGTACTGACAGAATTACAATCCATTAACTGTAAAATTAACTTTCTTTAGATTTAAAGCATTTTGCGCTGTGAATGTCTCGTTATATTTTTTTCATATTTTTTTTTTTTTTCTCACAAAGCAAGTTGTTTATAAGCATTAAAAACAAAAGATTACCAGTGATGCTATTTGAATAAAAACAATACAATGAAAAAATGTACTGAAATATGTTTTGAATAGATAAAGGAACGTGCTTCCTTTGTTTTGGTACAATGCTGTAAATTCATTAAAAAAAAAGATAACTTAAAAGAAAATGCAAAAAATACATGAGGGTTACATTGGGTGTTATGAAAATAACACAAAAAAGAAATAAATGTAGGTCGTTTTCACTTAAAGGATTTATCAAGCATTGCTGTTCGACAAATCTTTGAATTTAAAACACGTACCATTTATAGAAACTCAGCATAAACAGAACACAAGTAAATATATTCCAAACATAAATATTTGTTTGAAATGGGATAAGATTTAAACCATAAGGATAAAAGGGTTTTTTTTTTTTTAATCATATGAAATGCTCTGCAACCAAAACAAAACCTAGACTAACTGTGCAAATAAAAAAAAAATTAAGTACAACAGAAACATTAAATATGCAGAAAATTTCAAATAAATAAGAACTGTAAACTGCGAAAAGAAAACTACCATAAAAGATCCCTCTATCATTTTTTCCCGTATAGATTTTCTATTCCTGCATCAAGCATTTCAAGAATGAAAAGACCGTTCAGCCCAAAAGGTCTTAAATCCTTTATATAGCATTATGATTACATTATTCTTGGAGGCATTTCTTTCAATTTTTATCCAGCTTCTTTTTACATTTTTCATCCGATATAGACTCTTATCCGTTTTTGACTGAATCCATACTGAATTATTAACATCAAATTAAGTGAAAACTTTATAAATATAAACTTTAATATTCACTGAAAAATATTTTTTAAAAATTTTTTTGTTTATAAAAACTACCGGGAAAATATTGAGAGCTATATAACATATATCCAGAATTAATCAAAAAACGTCTTAAGTTTACAAAATGAATTTTACCAGCAATTTCTAAATTTCTTCATATAGATAAAATGTTTTTATTTCTCCCCTGCTTTTCCAAACATAAAGTAAAGAAAATCGAATTTGGGAAAACCACATTGTATGTCATTTCAGCCGACGTATGGAAATTCAAACCCAAAAATAATTCACCAAGCATAAGCATATGCTAAGTGACATTAGAGAAGACATTTACTGTGCAATCGATGTAGATTATGCTGATGACCCCTTGAATCGATACACCAGGCGCACAGTCATTTCCTAATTGCAATAGCATTTTTTGTCAGAAGCGTGCTAGCACTTTTCTGCTTGCCAAACGAAATTTAAATTGTAAATTTTCCCACCAAACCCAAACAGCAGATTTATATACAACGCGAATGTCACGTCATCATTTTCCCAAAAAACATAGAACGCGCATGAGTAACAGCCAAATGATATGCTTTTTAACATTTCAATAACATAATTCTTTTTAAAAAAACTGTATAAAGTTTGCAGATAAAATTATAAAAGCTTTTATTGTTCAATATAGAATAAGATAAATGGCGACTAGTGCTCATATCAAACTCACTGAAATTGTACAACTTATTAAAGATACCTTTAGGGTTTGTTTTCGGCCCTAAAGGTATTAGGGGCCGAAAACATTATTATAACTGATATTAAACGAAAACAACTTCACTAATTTGTCTATCATATTCTAATGCTGCATTACTTTTACATATATTACACTAGCAGAAATCGCAAACGTTATGCTGAAAAAAAAAAAATGCATTGTAGAAAATTACTATATCGAAAATATATGTGCATACTAATTTTACTAATGTTCATGGATATCGTTTGAATGGTACATAAAGAAAATGCTGCAACACCATCTGGTAGCAAAGTAACAATGAAGTGGATAGCGCGAACATATTTTAGACGCCAATACATGTTATTTATAGCGATTGGTTGAACGGCATAGAACATTGCAACACCCTCTGGTGGTGACTTACAACAAAGGTGATAGCATAAAAACGTTCTCCATGTTTTGTCAAGCACACACAAAAAAATTTCATCAAAATCGGTCAAGTCGTTTTGGAGGAGTTCAGTGACAAACACCGTACTGAAGAATTATATCGAATGCAGTGCCACCTATCATGTCCAATTGTGAATCTAAACCATCCAGGGACCCACTCAAACACACACACAAAATTTCATCAAAATTGGTCCAGCCGTTGAGGAGGAGTTCAGTGACAAACATATCTACAGAAGAATTATATATATATATAAAGATAATATAAAATTTTACTTTGATATTCCCTTGTATCAGATAACAATTAAGATAATAAAAGGAATAATTGTATTTATTTAAAAGTTCTTTGATGAAATGAAAATTTCTTGATAGATATGAGCGTTTGTTATATACTTTGTTTACAAATTACAACATAATTATTAGTTAAATTGAAGCATTTTATAATTTTGAATGAAATGCCAGCAATGTTTTTAATTCTTGATATCTAAAATTATAAGATAAAATAAATTAAACAAAGCCTTAAATTAAAGGAAATAAGCTTTGTAATACACAATAGGTTCCAAAATGGAAATTTCTTGCATTCAATTTTCAAAGGAAAATTTGCTTTATCTAAGATGATTCAGACAAGTTCAATTTACTATGCAAGAGGTCGAGAAGGCATGGTACTTTAAAAAAGTAACTTTTTTGATTAAGTCTCAAGAAAAACAATGTATGCTAAAAAATTGAGTGAAAATTAAACCGACTTCAAAAAATTTTTTCTTATCCCAGAAAAGTTGGTCTGTAACTGGCCCTGAACCAATTTCATTCTATCCTCCAATAGTCAATATCCAGCATTCTCTAAGAAGAAATTATTCAGCAATCCCTTCGGAGATTCCTTAATCCCATCCAAGACGCGTGCCTATTGAAGAAAAGCACCCTCTTTTGACAGGCAATTCTCCGAAAGTCCGCTTCTTTCTGTCCAAATATCCTCGGAGAATATAAACATAGGCTTCCCATCAACGCACTTATTCAAATTTCTTTTCCAAAAGACGGCCGATTCATCCAATTCGAAAGTTTTTCTTTTCTCTGCATGCATTAGGCGAAGAGCTATTAACGAAAAATAAAGCCACCAACTTGGCGAAGAGGCTTAAGCCGCATTTGCATAAAAGGGGTTAAAGAAAGTAGGTCATCTTTATGGGGATTTAAATGGCGGTTTGCGGAAGGTGTTGATTTTTGAAGAAGAGCAGGAGAAAGATTTAAACAGATTTAAAACGTTAAGGTAGAAAAAATTATATACGGGGTTGTCCATAAAATATTAGGTATAGAAAGACGGACACAAATAGGATCAATACCTTTTTTTACTAACAAAGGCCATGCTAGTTGTTTTTCAATGCAAGCTACTTTTGCTTTGTGGCCACCATCTTCTTTCTTTGGTATAGATACTTACTCAAGTTGCATGATTGAAAATTGCTAAGCTACATCAATTTTGATACCACTGGAATTTGGAACGAACAACCCTTAAAAATCCACAATTGCGAATTCACACCTCTAGATAAGTCGAATCTAAAATCTAAAGAATTCCTTCAAAATCCAGACATAAAATGAGTCTGAAATTAAATAAGCTATCTTTTGCATCTTCTGATATTTAATCATCAGTGTGACTAGACGAAATTAAACGATATCGATTCGATTTTCCACTTTAAAAAGATACTTACGTTTGGCAATTTAAGGAATTGGCAGGGTTCATGGTAGTTTTTTTTCAATGCAAAGCTACTTTGTTTGAGGACACCATCTTCTCTTCTTTGGTTAAGGCATTTACTCAAGTTGCATGACTGGGAACTTGTTAAGCTATATCAATTTTGATACCACCGAATTTTGAACGAACAACCTTAGAAGGTACATCTGGGAAACCACACTTCTGACTTAAGTAGAATCTAAAATCTAAAGAATTCTGTTCAAAATCTAGACATAAATGAGTCTGAAATTAAATTATCTTTCTTTGTCTTTTCTGATATTTAACCATCGTAACAGAGTGACTAGACAAAATTAAACGCTATCAATTTACTTTTTCATTTTAAAAATGTACTTACGTTTGGTAATTTAAGGAATTAACATAGGTCATGCTAATTGTTTTTCAATGAAAACTATTTGGCTTGAAGCCTCAATTTTCTGTTCTTTTGTTTAGACATCAAGTTTTCTGATTGGGAATTTGCTAAGCTACACCAATTTTGATGCCACTGGAATTTGAAAGAACAACCCTTAGAAGCGATTACATCTGGGAATTCACTCCTCAGAAAGAATTCCTTCAAAATCCAGACATAAAATTAGTCTGAAATTAAATAAGATTAATTTGCTTCTTCAGATATTTAAATATAGCAGCAGAGTGATCTAGACAAAATTAAACGATACGATTTTTACTTTTTCATTTTAAAAGATACTTTCTTTTTGGCAATTTAAGTAATTGACAGAGGTCGTGTTAGTTGTTTTTCAATGCAATCTACTTTGCTTGAGGCCACCATATTCTCTTCTTTTTGGTTTAGACATTTACTCAAGTTGCATGACTGGGAACTTGCTAAGCTATATCAATTTGATACCACCGGAATTTTGAACGAACAACCTTTAGAAGGGACATCTGGGAGTTCACACCTCTGGCTAAGTCGATTTAAAATCTAAAGAATTCCATCAAAATCTGGAAATAAATGAGTCTGAAATGGGGCGCAATGTAGATCTATCTCCTAGTAGTGCACCCTGGGCAAACGTTTTATACGACTAAGGGTTCTACAATGATTCGGCATGATCGTCCGGTTGGCCAGCTTTTTATTGCAATGGAAGGCTGGTAGCTTGTCTCAATCCAAAAGATCTGATTTAATAAACATCTACATCTCATTGGGATTTTTGACCATGCAAACTGCCCTTACAGAACTAATGAGCCAAGCTCATCTGCATCGTTGTTTGGCACTTCATGGCGAATCCGAGATGGCATGAGATACTGGCAAGCTACAGAACGTTTAAGGCAATGACTTCGGTCAATTCTGTTGAACACTTTTTGTATACATTTCCTTTGTCTTTGTTATTCTATATTTTCCTCCATTTTGTATTACCTTGCCATTGGAGATAAAAAAAATTGAGTCTGAAATTAAATAAACTTTTGCCTAATGATATTTAATCATCGCAGCAGAGTAACTGAAAAAATTAAAAGCTACCACCTAATTTTTCATTTTAAAAGATACTTTCCTTTGGTAATTTAAGAAATTTTTTTTCTTTCAAAGAGCACTTTACACACATATACTTTTTTGTTTTAATTCTGCGCATAAGGTCATGCATTGCAATTGATTTAAAAAAAATGTACAGATATACCCAGCTGGAAAAAAATGCCATGAAATTTCTTTGACACCTTTTCAAAACGAGAAATGTTTAAAAGTTATCTAAAATGAATGGACGATTGCAAAATGTAACTCTTAGGTGCTGAAAAATTTCTTAAGAACTAAAATTTTCTAAAGAACTAAATTCTAAGTCCTGCAACATAATACAAGTAAGTGATATATGTTTCAACCTTTCACCATAAAACTGTTTCCTTTAAGTAAACTGCAAAAAGTTTGAGCTTTGAAGTGTTTGACAAAAAAAAAAACTTTTACCAAAGAAATCTTATGGATCAATTCATCACACTTAGATAAAAGGGATATAAATATGAGAACGGAGTAACATCGTTTAGAAAGCTGAAAGTGCTGTCAACAATGATTACAGTGAAAAAAAGTTAATGCCAGGTACTTACTTGTTCATGAAAATGTTTTAGAGAAATGTTCTTAAGAGTATAGATAGAAAGCATAAATTGACTTTGACAAAAGTGACATTCTGAAAAATCATTTGGTATTTTCTTCAATACTTATTAAATGTTTTTATCATTTGTTTTGATATGTGGACAATTAAATTATTTTTTAATCAAATCAACATCATATACGTACATTTATATGTAGTTTTCTATAAATTAAATCACTGTAACAATAAATTAAAAATTAAGCAAATAATTAGTCTTAAAAAATAAAAAAAATGTGAATTTTTGAAAAGTTAAAGGTATTTTATGCCGATCATGTTATGCATTACACATTAGTTATTGATGGGATGTATATTTTATATTATGATGTATATTTTTGGGAGGGGCTGCATATGGATGCATATTTTTATATTTATAATCCAATTCTGTTCACATATTTAAAAAATTGGTTCTCTGGTTCTCATATTTTTAAATATTTCAGAAGTATAAGAAAAAAACTTAGAAAAATCAATTTTATGTTTTTTTTTTTTCATTTTTCATAATCGAGAAATGTTCTTATTTATTTTAAAGCAATATCTTTAAAAGTTTCCTGGGAGAAAATCGCATGGAGTGATTTGGTTAATACCAATACCAATAAGTAAAACCAGTAAGTAATAAAACCAATAAGTTAAAAATTTCAGTTCTGTTTGGATCACAAACAATAAGAAAGATCAGGAACAATCAGTACTTCAAAGAATGATCACTTGAGAACACTATATGTAATTAGCAAATTAAATTTGCTTAGACAGTTAGTGGTTGAAGATGGACGAAGATTTAATTCTGTTATAACCACTGCTTTACGGAATGAGAGTAGATTGTGATAGAGTTTCACATAGATAGAGTCGGGTAAAGTTTTTTGATATTTGTCCATTAATACAGCTGATAAATGATAGAGAATTTACCCTTAGGTCTTTGTATAGAACGTTACTCTATTACAACCTAATGTAAGTGGCTTCATTTGGTGTCATTTGAACAATGTTAAATCTTGATTAGACCACTTATAAAATCTAAATCTTTACTAAATCTAGGTTAGTTAGGTGAATATATATATATATTTTACAATAAGGAAGATAAATGTGGGTCATCTACATGTGAAAATCCTCCTGGTGAGCATTAATTCTATCTTTTGTCGATGTAATAAGTATAGCAGCCCTTACTAGGTGTACTTTAGGCAATGCTAAATAAAATTCAAGTTTGCCTTATCAATGCAAGTGGCCGAAGAAATAACATAGGCATGAAAAAATGCATCAAGGAAAAGCATGAGAGGCAGGCATGAAATAATATGCAATGATCACTCCATCAAATTTTTAATGTGCAATGACTACTGTGTTATTCTCCCATAAGCAACCAGAGTAGTATATGGGTGACAGGTGATGTCACCGAATAAAACACGATAAAACTGACCTCTTATCGGAAGAGACGTTAAATGAATAACGTTATTACGACGGTATGGGATGATAAGAATGAAATAAATCGTTAGTAAACCAACCTACTAGCTAATGTAGCCCTACTAAGGCATATTAAGATAAAAAAATCCCATTCAATATTTACTAGTATGGGACCTGAATGGCCTAGTGGCTAGCGCTCTGGCCCTCAGTACCACAGGTTTCGGTTCGAGTCTCGGCGGTGCCATGGATGTTTGTAGTGGTTCGAATCCACTTTAAACCTTAGGTCCCGGTCCTAATAGGATCGTAGAGCGTTGCGGGGGCATTGTTACTCCCCGTCCGTGGATTATCTTCAAGTTACATCTCCCCTAAAGTGAGTAACGTCTGTGCAGTGCCTTAAGTCATCTCCAAGACCAAGCTGTCTAAGTGTTTGCCAGCTGCATTGGAACAAAAAGTATATTTACTAGTATTTCATAGTAAAAGTCAAACTAGAATTGATTACATCAGTTCCTTTTATAAACAGTTGAAAAGTAATTTCATGAGTCCAGTATTTTCCTGTGATAAAAATGTTGAACAAATAAAATATATTTCATGATAAGGAAAATAGTACTAATGAAAGCAACAAATACTATTTGTGGAAAAGAATTCATCTGTCTGAAGAGTGAGGGTGAAATAATCTTAAATCCAGTCAATTATATAATAGAATATGTTTCAGTGATACTGAAAATCTAGTGAATAAAAAAAAATAGTAAATTTCTTACAAACACATAATATATTAAATATAGCATTATATAATTTACAATCTAAAAATAAAAATAGAATAACAAAACTTCAAGATACACAGTACAGAGCTACAACTAAGTTGTGTCCCGAATAATACCTTCATCAGTAATGAAAAAATGGATTTCTTTGTCATGAATAGAGAATTTCCCAGGCGCCTGTACCCAAGGCGACAGTTTGGTCCTCACAAAAGATCAGGCAAAAATTGGTTCCGCAAAGAGGGTGGAAAGCAAAGTGAGGACCTGCACCTTGGTCTGAACAAAGGTGGATCCAACAGTTAAAGTATTGCATTCTGAAGAAAGCTATGACTTAGTGGAGGTATGCAATAAAAATTACTCCCTTCATAAGTAATAAAAATTCTTCCTGATTTTAGTTCCTGAAGCAAGAAACAGATACTAGAAATAGTTAACCTTGGGTAAAGGGTAAGATATTAATTTCCAACATACAAAGACTCATGAGAAAATGGAAAAGAAAAAAAAAT
>BPLR01012985.1:0-58448 GCA_021605095.1 Caerostris extrusa | reverse complement strand
CTGTCCCTTTTTCTTTCTATGTTTCCAGTTGATGCACCATTTCTAATTTTCTTGCACTCCAGAAAAGTATGCACTTTTACTTTACCAAAGTTTATCTTTTTTTCCTGATCATATCGTTACTTATGTATTATGCATTACGGTTATTTATGTATTATACATTATTACCCGTTATGTATTGATATGCCAGCATATGTACCAATTATTTTATTAGTTTCATCAAATTAAAAAAATTGTATTGACTCTTTTTTTTAACTATGTAAATTTTCAAAATAAAATGAATATATTTATTTCAATGTAACTATATTGTGTATTTAAAAAACTATTGCATTGAAAACATTTTTACCAAATCTTAAAATTAATACTATGTACTCAGAATAACTTATATTACTCAAATAAAACAGGAAGCCGATATATTATATTATTGAGAGTGTTAGCGTCTCAGAAAAACAAATACATTTGTCATGAAAAATGGAAGATTTTGAAACTTGCTATATTGCTATATAAATTTTGAAACCTGCTGGAAAATGTGAATCCAAACCCTAAAATTAATGAAGTATACTTATAATATTTTTATTACCCAAATAAGAAGTTGCATCATAATATTGAGGAAATTACTGTCTCAGAAAACATATACGTTTTATGAAAATATGAAATATTTGGAAAGGCGATGAATTTATTTAACAAGGCTCAATCCTCTTTTTTACAATTTTTATACTGCTATATCAGTTTTGATTTTCATTCGTTTCTTATAAGTGATAATTTTACTAAAATGTTATCTTCTTTCCTAGATAGCCTCGTCACAAACTCAGTAAACATAACGTATAATCCTTCACCTATCGCACTCCGTAACGAAATCTAGACCGCTTTTCTCTGCACAAAGCGAACAACCCATCAATGTCAGTATCTCTTTGGACACATTCAATGGCCTTGAAATCTCACCTCCAAAACCGATCTATATCTATATACATTTTGACAACCATACTGTAGAGTAGACGATTATTTTTGTATAGACTATATTATAGAATAGTTTCTTAAATAGCTGTTTTTATGTTTCCGCATTTCTTATTTTCTTTTACTTCAGAAAAGTATGCACACAAAACGAACATCTTCTGCACAAAAACGATCAATGTCAGGTAGTAATAGGTACAAGCCCTAAAATTAATAGCATGCACTTATAATATCCCTAATTAACTCAAATAAGAAACTATATTGTAATATTGACGGAGTTACTGTCTTACTTTTGATTTTTTAATAAAGGATACTGTCACTAAAATTTTATCTCACTTTTCATGATAGCCTCGTCACAAACTCAGCAAACATAACGTATAGTCCTTCACCTATCACACTCCGTAACGAAATCTAGAAAGCTTTATCTGCACAAATTGAACAACCCATCAATATCCGGTAGTAACCGTAAATTAATAACGTATACTTATAATATTTCCATATAGCTCAAATAAGAAGATTATTATAATACTGATGGTGTTACTGTCTCAGAATAACAAATGTATTTTATGAGAAAAAGTGAAACTTTCTAATAATTCTTTTCTTTAGCTAAACTAAATTTATTTACCAAGGAGTGATACTCTTCTTTTTTTTTTGCATTTTTTTATACTGATGCAACACTTTTGATTTTCATTCGTTTCCTATAAGTGATACTTATACTAAAATTTTGCATTCTTTTCTAGATAGCCACGTCACACACTCAGTAAACTAAAGTATAGTCCTTCACCAATCGCACTCCGTAACGAAATCTTTCTCTGCACAGAACGAACAAGCCATCAATGTCAGTATCTCTTTGGACACGTTCAATGTCCTCGGACATAAATCTCCCATCCAGAAACCGATCTGTGCTTCAGTTATCCATATACATTTTGACAACCTTACTGGAGAATAGACTATTATTTTTGATATAGTCTATATTATAGAATTATTTTTAAATAGTTTTTCTTATGTTTCACCATTTCTAATTTTCTTCACTCACTTTAGAAAAGTATGCACAAAAACGATCAACCCATCAATGTCAGGTAGTGGTTGGTATCAAATCCCAAAATTAATAACATGTACTTATATAACTTATATATGACTATATAACTATATAACTTTCTATATCACTGAAATATAAAGTTGTATATATTGAGGGCGAATTATTATATATATATTGAATTATTTTTATATATATAAATATTGAGGGCGTTACTGTCTCAGAATAACAAATAAATTTTATGAAATGGTGAATTATTTTTACACTTCATAAACTTATTTAACAAGGTGCAATACCTTTTTTGTCAGTTTTGTACTGATGTATCATTTTTTTATTTTAATTCGTTTCCTATCAGTGATACTTTTACCAAAATTTTACCTTCTTGTCTAGATATCCTCGCCACAAACTCAATAAACATAACGTATAATCCTTTACCTATCGCACTCCGTAACAAAATCGAGACCGCTTTCTCTGCACAAAACAAGCAACCCATCAATGTCAGGTAGTAATTGGTACTAAACCATAAAATCAATAGCATATAATGTTAATCTCAATGAGAGCTGTATATATAACTTAATATATAACTCAAATAAGAAGCTGCACTGAAAACGTTAATGCCTCAAAATTAAAATTATAAATACATTTTCTGAAAAGGTGATATATTTGAAACCTGATAAATTTTGACAAGGAACAATCCCTTTTTAGTTATTTATATTGATGCATCACTTTTGATTTCTATTCGTTTCCTATAAGTGATACTTTTACGAAAATTTTACTTTCTTTCCAAGATAGCCTCGTCACAAACTCAGTAAATATAACGTATAATCCTTCACCTATCGCACTCCGTAACGAAATCTAGACCGCTTTCTGTGCACAAAGCGAACAACCCATCAATGTCAGTATCTCTTTGGACACATTCAATAGCCTCGGACATAAATCTCACCTCCCAAAACCGATCTGTGCGTCAAGGTATCCATATACATTTTGACAACCATACTGGAGAATAGACTCAGCCTGAGGGTCCGGCAACATCTTCGTCCGGCGGATACAGAAATATCTACATTGTCCTGAGTACTTCTGTCATTTTCAACTATCCGGGAGCATTCTTCAGCGAGGAAAATTTCTAAAGCTCGAGATAGAAAGGAGAGAGAGAAAGAATATATCTATATAAAACATTTTATTTTTTTTTTTTTTCGCTTTCACTTTCCCATCTGCTTTAAAGTTTTCGGAAAATCTTTTTTTGTAGCATGAAGTAGAAGAAAAAAAAAAGTGGTCCCCGACTGATAGCTTTACCCTGAAGCGTGAAGAACTCTACTGAGTAGAGAAACGGATTCAATAGAACTGGGTAAAAATATGAAGCAGGTTCCCGTGGACATGAATTTAAAAGCGGAAAAAGCGAAAGGTAGAGTTTATGGAATTTAGGGACATAATCTTTTTATAATTTTTTTCATAAAATGTGTATGTTTTTACACCTAGCAATATATATATATAATTCATTATATTATTATTTTTAATATGAAATTATCTGCTTTGTAAAGGAATTAAGTATATATACCCTCCTATTAACAGATCATATATTATTAGAAATTTTACTATGATAAATACAAATAAAAATTATGATTTTCTGCAGAACTAATCTACATTAATTTAACAGCCATTTAATATGGATTAGTTTAAGGAAATAGTTGAGCGAATAATATGTATTATATTATGTTATGTAAGTATTATAATATGTATTATATTGTGTTATGGATGTATTATGTTGTGCTGTATTATGTATTGTATTATGTTATATATTATATTATGTTAGCAGGAAATGAAACATTTTAAATCAAACATTTTCACGAGAAATGAAAACGTAGTAAGAATAGCAAATAAAACTTTATTTAATTTGGTACTCGTCAATTTCAAAATGAAAAATATTTTTTTAAGAATAGTATAATACGTTCTATCAATGGTCATATTTGTTGTATAGTGATAAATCTGCATTCAAATACATTGTTGCAAATAATATGAATTAGCAGCAATACGTGTAACAGTAATTAATAATAACTAAGAATTAATAACAAATGATAATAATTAATAATTAGTGATAATACATATATGCCAGATCGGTAATTATACAGAATGATTTTATCTATTAAAATTTCCAATCATTTTATCTAATATTCTTTAACAGGTTAGATGATTTAAGTCTTAAACAACATACAAATGAATTATGAAAAATTACTCGTTTTCAAATGAAGTGAAGTAGAAAAGTCTAATGCCTTTTTTAACATTTAAAATAACTTATCCAAGTAAAATATTTTATACAAATATGTTTATTCAAGTACAACTATGTTGCATAAATAAATTTATTCAGTAAATTTAAAGCACTGCAAATGAGAAATGTATATTTTTAGAATAATATAATACTTATTAACAGTTGTCATATTTGTTGTGTAATGATAAATCTGTATTTAAAATACATTGTTTTAAATAACACGAATTAGCAGCAATACATACATACACTACGTAAAAAGTAGAAGGACACTTGATTTTGTAACAATAACCGAAAAATATTTTATTTTTACTAAAATTTTTTATTAGAAACATTTTTACAAATATTTTAAAAATACAATTTTAACATCAGAATTATGATATTCAAACATAAAATATTAATGGCAACAAAATAGTTTCTCTTTTTGAAACTTTGTAAAAAAGTAGAAGGACTGCATCATAACGAATGAAAAAAATAGTGATTTTAATAAGGAATGTTCTTCCCATTTACCTTTATAATTTCAAATATTCTGTTCGGAAGTGAATTGTATAGAGATTGAACTTTCTGTTTGACAAAAAATTGTCCCACGAGTCATTCAATGCTTCTCGAAGCTGAGTTAGCGAATCAAATTGCCTTCCATCAGCATAAACTTGACGAACTAGCATTGCCCAGATGTTTTCCACTATATTAAGGTCAGGACTTTTGGCTGGCCATGGTAAAACATCTCCCTCATTTGTTAGGCACCAATTTTGACTCCAGTCGCGGTGTGAATGGAAGTCCGTCTTTGCTGAAACTTCCACTCTTCACCCCCCAAGTCAGAGCCATAAGGAAGAAGCTCCGAATTCAGCACTTGAATGTAGTCTATATGTTTTGCCTACCATTTAAGAAAACCAGACTTGTCCTTCCTCCTTATCCAACAGCCAAAGAAACCATTAAACTCCCTCCTCCCATTTGTCGTGTTGAATAGTATTCGTCTTCATTCCCAGACAATGCCAGTAGTGCTGATATCCATCTGGACCGTCTAAGTTAAATTTCTTTTCATCGGAAAAATATCACAGAAGTCCATTCTGTAGTCCAGGACATGTGCTCCTTAGCCCACGCTAAACGATTATCAATGTGAGCTTGTGTCCACTTAGGATGATGTTTCCGTTTTTTAAAATGAATTTTTTAGATCTTTTAATATAGTTGTAAACTGTTTGTTTCGTCCCATGATTAAGTCCTGCTTGATTTCTTGCCTTTGAAACACTTCCTTTTTTTTTTTCTTAAGCACACGAACAAGTTTTCTTTCATCACGTGGTGTTAACTTTTTCGGTCTACCAGTCTTCTTTTTTCTTTCCATTTTTATAAGGATTTCTGATAAAGTTTGAAACTGTATTGGGGCTGACCTGCAACAATCGAACAATCTCTCTGACACCTTTACCATCATTTTGACATGCAGAAATTTGGCCTTTTTGAAAATCGTTCAAAGGTATTTCTTTAGGCATTTCTGAGAACGATGAAACAGCGTAACTTTAAAAAAATTAGATTTTTTTAACAGAAAAGGATAAAACAAAGTACAAAATCACTATTTAACTAAAGAACAACTCACTAAATTAAATATATTAGCAAGTGTCCTTCTACTTTTTACATTTACGCAAGAAACAAAATATATGTACTAATTTTATTATTAATATTAGGGGTAGATGTTTAATTTTTGCCTTAAATGAAAAAAAAGGGTCATTAAACTAAATCTGCATAAATATCTGGTAGTTAGGAGAAAATAAGAGATATTAATTGGCAAAAAAACACTGTCCTTCTATTTTTTTTTTTTACGCAGTGTATATAGCAAATCAGAATATAATTGCTTTAAAAGTAATCATTATACAGAGTGATTTTATTTATGAAAATTTTCAATCATTTTATTTAATATCCCTTAACAGGTTTGACAATTTATGTGTTAAACAACATTAAAAAAATTATAAAAAATTACTCGTTTTCAATCAAGTCTTATGCCTTTTTTTACATTTAAAATATGTAGTTCTTGCATAAACTATTTACACATAAAATATGTTATATAAATACGTTCATGCAAGTACAAAAGATATTGCACAAATAAGTTTGTTCAGTAAATTTACAGTATAACTACTTTTATTGAAGTACAAATGTGTTGATTCAAATGCACTGTTCTATTGAAAAATTGGACAAAAATTTGAGAAGTTATTAGCATGAACCTTTGAAAGAAATATAAAAGTGGTGTACAATACTTTTTTTATTAATATTATGATTAACATTATATAAAAGTACCAATTTAGTAGTTTTATGAAGAATACATAATTTATATTAAATATTTAATTGCATTGCATTTCATTATATTAATTAAACATTTTATTAATATTAGACATGTGTATATGTGTTCATCATAGCTATAAATTTAAAAATTGAGTTGTGGTGGTAGTTTTATTTTTAATGAAAAATTTGTCTGGGTATCTTTGTATACCAATAAAATTAATACTCAGTAGTATAGATTAGAAACAATACACATTTATTTATTTATTTTTTGCAATGTAGCTGGCAAACATTTAGACATGGACGTCTTGGATGTAAGACAAGCGCGGCACAAACGTTACTCACTTTGCATTACCAGGGGGCGCGTGTAACTTGAAGATACGGACGCGGAGTAACAATGCCCCGCAACGCTCTACGATGGTATTAGGACCGGGTCCTACTGTTTAAAAGTGGATTCGAACCACTACAAACATCCATGGCACCGCCGGGACTTGAGCCCGAAACCTTTGGTACCGACCGCCAGAGCGCTATCCACTCGGCCATTCAGGCCCAAACACATATATTAAATCAGAAGAAAAATGTTTCAAAATTGAAGTTTTTAAAGAACTATCTTATTTAAAAGTAAATAAAAATAAAATAGTAATCTTTCAGTCATAGTAATCATTCTACCATTAATTCTAAATAAAATGTAATTAGTAATCATTTTAGCTAATTGACATTAAAATTCTTTAAAAATTTCGAAATAAAACAGATGCTTGAAAAAAATTACGTATTTTCAAGCATTCATCATTTTTCAAATTACTTGAATTTGATACTTTATATGTAATTTAAAATATTTATTGAAATACATAACTAAGTAATTGAAAAGTAAAATTAAAAAATAAGTTGAAATACAAAAATTGTGATACAGTTGTGCTGAATAAAAGGAGAAGAAATTTTCTAATGCCTTTTTTTTTTTTTTTGTAAAATATACATGATTACTAATTAACAATGTAAAAAAGTAGCTACACTTTTACTAATATTAAATTATTTAAACATTTTTTTCAATGCAGTTTAATGTTACAATTTGATTTATGAATTACATTTTTTCATTCTACTAATTAAGTAAATGCAGTTGTCTGACTAAATTTATCAATATTTTACAGGAATGCTTTCTTCCACTAAATACTTACATTATTTTAATTTTTAATTATGTATGTTAAAGATATATCATCGTTAAATGTGCATAAAAAGGAAAATAACCGACTAACACACTAATTATATTTTGCTTATATGTATTTAAGATAAATATTTTATAAATATTAGTTTATTAACTTGTGTTATTATCTTTAATTTTAGTTAAATATAAAAAAAGAGTTAAAATAAATTTTTAAGGGTTAATTAAGAATTTAATATTTTTTGCAGCATATAATCATAAATACGAACTTTTATTATTTAGTTGGTTTAAAAGCGAGTAGTAAAGTGCAGAGATTTGTAATTTATTAAACTCGAAGTGTACCGATAAACAAAATTATATGAAAATCTGGAAGTTAGAACATCAAAAATATGTATAAATATTTATTAATTTAATGACATTAAAAGAACACTTTACAGGCAACTAAACAAAGATTTATATTTTTTAACATAATTAGAGAAATTTGTTTTAGCGTATATTTTAGCAATTAGCATAAAGTAAAACTGAATTTATGTTTTTAAACTAATAAATATTGATTTTTTATGTTTTAAAATATATATTCTTAATAATGCTGAATAAATGTTATATAAATTGATAAGTACTGATTTTTATGTTTTAAAAATTATTTTCTTAATAATACTGAATATTATTTACGCTAATACGAATATCAAATAAATATTATAACATACAAATGATAATTCTATACTACTACATTTCGATATCCATTTTTCTGTGACAATGAAAATGAACTAATTTAAATTTATTGAATTGAAATCTCTGCTATATATATACAGGAGATCTAACTTTCAAAATGATGTGTAAAAAAAAAAAAATCGTCGCGATGTGTTCCAATTTGAACCGAAGATACTGGAAGAGGCAAACGGTACGGCATCAAAAAAAAAACCCAAAGTGTATTAATAGATGGCGCTGTAAGCGCATAAAGAAAGAGAAATTCGACTACCAGTGATGTTTTGATTCGAAATTACAACGAATTTGGCATGAGTTGCACATTAAACCAACTATAGTGTTCAATGTTATTGATTATTTTGGGTTTTTGAGGGAAAAAAAATTACTTCCAATGACAATGAAAATGACTTCAAGTCATTCAACAATTGTGGAACTGTTAGTGGAAATCCCATCCACCACGGCAACTGAATGAAAAAAATTGATGGAACTTTTTTTTTTTTTTTTGATGACATACTGTTTCCTCTTTCTTCAAGCATCTTCAATTCAAATCTGAACTCATTGTGTTGAGTGGTTCTTTTTTAACAGCATTTTGAAAAGGGGACTTTAATTATAATCACCCTGTATATTGTTAATATTGTTGCAGGGTCCTGATGACCGAGTGTCTGACACTCGGTGCCACATCTTCCAGGTTCGAGTGCCGTGTATGTTTGTAGTGAGTCGGAATCCACTTTGAAACTAAGGTCCTGGTCTAATATAACTGCATAGAGTTGGGTGTTGGCCTGACAACTCTAAACCGATAAAAAGACAGCATCTCCTAACTCTAAATCTACCAGTGAATAGACGGCATCGACCCAGCATGGGACTGTTGCGCCAACGAAGAAGAATAATAATCTTCTTCCAATCTAAAGTACCAGTAAAGAACCACTCATAGTGATGAGTGGTTCTTTTTCAATTCCTTCTATTAGCTCACACTCTCCCTATATATATCTTGTTCAAATTTTCAATCATTCATAAATACTTTTATTCCTCCGCTACAAGTTGCAATACATTTCCTGAAACTTGTAGTGGATGACACTGGCTGTCAAGGCAGTCTCTTGAAATATTAATTCATTAGTTATATTTAATTAATTAATTTTAGTTTTTTATATTTAAATTGCGTATATCTACCAATTGATGGCTCCTGATAAACTTTAAAAAATGAATGAAAAATATTTATAAAGGACTTTCTGCAATATAGTGAATAAAAAGTAGGAATTGACTTTAATTTTTTTTTTTATATTACTTGTTTTACAACATTTTGAAAGTGGGACTTTTAATTATAATTATTCTGTATATATATATATATATATATATATATATGTATTTAAATTATTAATTTAGTGCTGACGTCAGACTATTTTGTTGTAATAATATATTAATATGAAACGCACAACTATTATTAAAGAATTATTTTTGATCACAAGTTCTAATTTCTAATTCCTGTTTTCATTTTTTTTCTATTTTCAGTTATGAATAAAAAAGAAGAACTAATGCACTGCAAATCACCATTGATTTTCAAGAGACACATTAAATATCAAAAACCTTTTTCTATATCGCATCACTCACCCCACTGAAGACAAAAAGGACATTTTTCGTTCTCTTGGGTATTCCAGTTAAGCCAGCAAAGTCCATAGAAATACTGGAAAACTGACAGAAAAGGTTCTTCCTCGTTCTTTTTTAATGGCTAAAAATGGAACCGAACCAAAAATCCTTTTGATAAATGGATTTCATCCTAGTTTTTTATATCCGCTTCGGAGAGATGTTGTAGCACAAAAAAGAGACAGGGATCGCATAAAATGATTTTTTTTTTATAAAAAATACAGCAAAACTGTAGTTGACAGCAGAATTGAGTATATGAATAATATTCAACAGAAATAAAATGTTCCGAATTAAAGGCTAAAAGTTAATATTGTGATTTAATTACCTGATTTATGGAGGTCAAATATGGGAGTACGTTAAAAGAGAGTGGTACAATCGTTAAGAATAGAGCAATTGTTAAGAGTAACGCATTAGCGAAGAGTAGTGTAATCTTCATTTCTTTTAAACCATAAGTAAGTTATAAATTCCTACGTTACTCAGTATACTACTGTGCCCCAAAACTAAGACCAATTATTTTTTTTTTTCAAAAACTTTTATTTATTCTGCTAAATTTATTTCATCGCCTACAAGGTAATCCCCCTCTGGACACAATGCACTTACGCCAACTTTTTTTGCACGCCTCAATGCATGCTAAAAAGTCATGGACAGGGATGACCTTCAAAGCGCACGCCTATTCACGTTGAATCTCTTCAATCGGCTCAAAACAGTGTCCCCAGAGCGGTCTTTTGAAATTAGGCAATATCTAGAATACGCTGATTGTAAAACGATATGGGGTTCATTTTTGGCGAAAATGTCACGAAGAATCAATGCAGTGGGAGCTGGCGCATTCAGTGTTTTCGGTACCAATTAAGATTTGACGCGTTTGATGCCAAAATATCTTTTAAAATGGAATTTTGAAATTTCAACATCAGCAGCAAGGTCTATAATTGTAAATCGACGGTTTGCAAGCACCAAATCTTTAATTTTTTGGATGGGAGCTTCGTCGGTTGAGGTTGATGGTCGGCTAAAGGGCTCATCTTCAAAGCGTTCTCTGCCTTCTTTGAACTGTTTATACCGCTTCTAAATATTTCTTTCAATATAGTAATACTCACCGAATACCTTCTGCTACATTCTATACGTTACCGCAAACAAAATTTAACGCAAGTTCTTGCTCAATTAATTTAGACATTTCAAAAATCGCCTGAATCAGTTTTAGCGTTAATAAACATTTTGACGTCAAATTTCACACAGATGTCAAGGACAGTGTCAGCAACCTAAAAGAAAAAAATTGAAATTCCATAATCCCTGGGTATTTTAAATTGAAAATTGTTATTTCTTTTGGACACAATAGTAAAGTAAAATTAATTTTTAATAAAATATCTTTTTTATTTTCATTATTCTTTTTTTCTGACTTATTCTATATCTTTCTAAAATTAATCTGTATTATAAAAGGTATAGCGAAGTTCTAAAAATATAAATAGAAATATTCAATATAGTAAAATATTGAATAAAGTAAAACATTAGATTGAATTTTTGGACCTAAATTGAAAATATTTTCTACTATTCAATTTATTCATTTATATTATTTCTGTAAAGAGTAAACCATCTTACTGGATTGTTATATTTATTTTGTTGTCCTTTTTATAATAGTTAAAAACTGTATTAACTATTCTTTCACGTTTGTTTTTATTGTGATAGAATGTAAATAAAAGTGTGATAACAACCAGGCATTGCTGTTTTCATCTAGTCAATATTAAATTAACTGTCAAAAACATGTTATTTGATATAAAAAAAGCTCTTTCATTTCATGCTATTTTTATCTCATTTTTAGTACAATGGTGCTTTTGTAATATTGTCAACAATTTTTACAACAAAATAAAATAAATATTTTGTATTTCTACTTTCAGTTCCTTTCTATTATTACATAATTGCAAATCATTTACCAATAATTTTTAAAAATATTTTTAATTATATAATTTTAAATACTTCAGATGTTAGGTGGGATTTCATAATTTTACATCATTAAAAGCCAGCACTTTTCTTATAAAAATTTTAAGCAAACAAGGACTTTTTAATAACTTAGCTTAAATATCTTAATTGTGCATGTGAATTAAATACAAAAATTAATGTTTCTTTCTTACAAATTTAATTTAATAGTAAATTTTCTTCGAGAAAATAAATTATAAAAACTTTCTGTCTATAAAAACAATTATAGAATTTATTTATTGCTGTTTTTTTTTATTTATTTATTGCTGTTCTTGTTGAATCATTTTTGTAAAAATAAATTTATATTTAAAAAAAAGAAAGTGAAACTTCTTTGATTATATTTTTTTTTTCCTTAATAGCAATCCTCTTTCTAAGAACAACTTTTTTTATCATTCAAATATTTTTTATTATTGTAAGATTAAACACAGTTTTTATTTTATATATGCATGTAATAAAATTTTTAAAAGTTTTCAATTATTTTGCAGTATTAATGTTTAAAAATTTTTATGTTATATTAAATAAATATATATTAAAAATTTTAATATTTTTCGTTATACACAATCCAGTTTTTAACCAAAAATGATACCGTTTATATTAAGGTTTAAACTTTTTACAATCTAAATTAATATTTTTTTTTTTTTGCATCAAACTTAGAAATCATTCAAATTTTGTTATTTTCTTGTTACCCTTATTAGGCAGAAAACCAGTTTATAAAAATATAATGCTAATAATAAACAAATATATATATATGTAGGATTTGTTTGCCTACTAAACACCAGATGGAAACACATCACGGACTATGTGCCTTTCACACCAACCTTTTGCCATGTAGTAGCAGTATTGACCTTGAACTCTGGCCCTGGAAGAAGGGAAAACCCCGTAGTTTGGCGCGAGAGGAGAAAGCTAATGGACATGGGAGACGCTGCGTCAAGCAGCGGTAGAACATGGTTGTGAATGTATCCATACTTTCTGTAAATATTGATGTAAATATATTCATTAAATATGTGTTGTTGAGAGAAAACCAACGTTTTTTTTATGTCGCTTTGAAATACACCCCTAGATTGCCTCCCTCTGTCGTTAAAAATTGCTAGACTGAGAGAAAAGTCTACAAAAATTGGGGGCTCGGCCGGGATGCGTCTTTGCAAGCGGCAGAAGTCTACATATATATATATATATATTTTACATTTTAAAAATGTTTGCATATATGTGAAAAAGATATTTACATGAAATATGGATTATTTTTTTAAATGTAAATTCTAAAAAGTTTTTATATAATAAAAATTTTGTCAGCAATAATTTTTATTTAATAATTTTATAAATAATTTGTGATTATTTTTCTTTTCAAAGAACTAAAAATATAATAACAAAATAGATAAAAAATATAAATAAAAAATACATGACTTACAGGGTACTGTAGAAACAACTGGTGATTTTTGAAAAAAAAATTAACGGTAAATATGAAGACATTTTTTATTCATGTTTTTTTTAACAATTTAATATATACTATAATTGAAGAAAATAAAAATAAAAAATGCAGTGTCACATGAAGTAGTGTTAGAAGCTGTAAGATATGACCATTTCTGTTGATATGGAACCATAAAACACAACGCATTGTGCTTTAAATGTAATTTGGTTTGAAACGTTGCTTTCAGCTGATGGGTCTATTCTATTTTATTAAGAATATCATCTGATAGAAAAGAGAATGCAGAACGACACATGATATTGCCAAAGAAAGTCTTTTTGTCCTGAATATCACTGAACAGATCTATATTTACAACAGAATGCGGCAACTGCTCATATGGCTAGCTTTCGATGGAAGCATTGAAAACGATTTCCTGGTATATTCTATTTTCTCACATGCAGTACTGCAGGTTATGCCAATCACCTGATATGGCAAGTGACTTCCTATTTGTATCACCAATATGTTTTAGCTTTAAAAACAATTCATCAGGTTTTTTTTCTTTTTATATTAAACACACACACAAACACATGCAAAAACATACGTACAAAGGCACACACACATATATATACAGGGTGATTATAATTAAAGTCTCACTTTCAAAATGCTGTGAAAAAAGGAAACATTGTCACAATGAGTTCAAATTTGAACTCACGATACTTGAAGAAGAGAAAATGGTATGGCATCAAAAAAAAATTCCAAAAAAAGTTCCACCAATTTTTCCCATCCAATTTGGTATGACCTTGTCGTGGTGGATGGCCTTCCACTAACAGTGTCCCAACTGGTGAATGACTTGGAAGTAATTTTTTCCGTCGAAAAACCGAATCAATTAAACACATTAAATACTACAGTTGGTTTAATACGCATATCATGCCAAATATGTTCAAAATATCACTGGCAGCCGAATTCGCTTTCTTTATGCCACTTACAGCGCTCTTTATTAATACACTTTGGAAAATTTTTTTGATGCTGTACTGTTTTCCCCTTCTTCAAGCATCTTAAGTTCTAATTTGAACTCATTGTGATGAGTGGTTCCTTTTTAAAGCATTTTGAAAGGGACTTTTAATTATAATCATCCTGTATATATATATATATATATATATATATATATATATTGTTGAGTATAGCTCTATTAACTAATAATATTATAAATTAAAACTATTTTTTTTTTTTTTTTAAATAATTTAATTTTGTTTTATATTAAGCATTAAATAATTGTTAATGCCCAGTAATAAATTCAGTATTTGAGTTCAAGTCCAAATAAAAGAATTCTTAGAAAACACTTACAATGATTTTTTTTTTTTTTCAAGAAACCCAAACACGTAAACTAGTGATGCTCAAAATGGCCATGAAAATCACAGGAGACAGAGAAGAAGAAAACAAAATCGTCGCATTCCTTAAAGACTCTCCAGAGCCAAATTACGTTGATGTCTGTGTAAATCTAAGCTATCTAAAAGGTCTCTTTCTTTTAGTTTCTACACTTTTTTTGTCTTTTTATTGCCACGTTAGTCAAAAATCAAACCCTTGTACTGAATGAGAAACCTTTGTACTATAAGAATAAAAATATTAAAAATTATTAAATTAAATGAGAGAAAAAGAATTTTAGCATGCAAAATAAAATCATTGCTTCTTTGGGATTCATATTCATAATATATATAAATGTTTGAATAAATATATATACAATTTCATAATATATATAAATATCTGAATATATATATTCATAATATATATAAATATTTGAATGCATATATATTCATATTCATATTCGTAACTGCACGTAAGCAAGATATTTCAATATATTGTTTTCGGTGAGTATTTTTCTGTTTTGAAAAAAAATTATCGTGTTTTTTATTCTTTATAAGTTTCATATATTTTTGACACGAATTTATTATTCAGGAAAATTTTATTTTAATTTAATAATTATAAAATATTAAGTCATTTAATATGTACTCACATATAGGTGACTCAATATTACATATGTACGATATGTAATATTGAGGTTATTACATACCCACCAATCACCTACAACCCATAACCACCGACCGATATAATCATACCACCGACGCTCGGCAAAGGTGGCAAGCTTTATCTTTATGTTGCAATAAAATAGATACGTCATTTCCTAATTTCTTCATATCGTGGTTTGAATCCTGGCGGTAGCATGAATGTCTGTGAGTGGTTTGGAATCCGCATTAAAATGTAGGTCCTGGTATAATTAGCCCAACGTATGCATAAAATAACCGTATGGTATACATTACATAAATATAATAATATGATATATGCGTGCACATGCATATAGAATTCTAGAAAAATACATTCTTATTCCAGAATTCTTTTTGTAAATATAAATAACTCAGTAATCTATTGATTAATTATTTCTTTAAACCAGGTAATCGGTTATACATTTATCCCTATATCTTGTTTTAATACATTTTGCAATCAAAAGCTTTTGCATTAAATTATAAATTGTTTACACTTTATACATAGAATCCTAATGTATTTAAACTTGATGAAATATACTCCCAATTGTATTTGATTAAATACATTTATATATTTTCCTGAAAGCACCATGCCGAACAAAACTATTGTTTTTTTTAATTTTTTTTTATAAATTTTATATATTTTTGAGCACGCTAATTTATTATTCACAGACAATTTTATTTTCATTTAATAATTATAAAATGTTGAGTCATTTAATATGTACACGCAGGCATATAGAATTGGAGAAGGGCACATTATTATCACACACATTTTTTCCGAAAATTCCTTTTGAAAATAAAAATAACTATTGATTAATTACCCTAATTATCCGATTAAACTAGAAATCGGCTATACATATATCTCTATACAATAAACTTGTTCAAATGCAAAGCTTTTTGCATCAGATTAAAAATTGTTTACATTTTATACATAAATTCTTAATGTAGTCAAACTTGATGAAATGTACTCCCACGTGTATTTGATTAAATACATTTATATATTTTCCTGAAAGCACCATGTCTAACAAATTCCGCTTCCAAATGGAGATTACCTTAAGCTCTGCAGTAAATGATGTGTTCGCAAGACGTGTATCCGCTTATTGCTAAATCTGGACAAAAGGGCCGACCTATACTTTCGACCGCAGTCAATGAAGGTGGTGTGTTGCTACTACTTTCAGTTACCGCTTTGTAACAAAAGTGATACTTCGTAGAATCTGGGTAACTAAGTGCTTATTGAACTTCAAGAACAGCAGTGTTGGTGAATAGATTCAGTTAATGAGGCAAACATTTATTTAGCTTTCAGAATTACCACTCTCCAAACATAATTGGAAGAATGATGGTGTTAGTGATTACAGTGTGATCACTATTTAGATTTGTCTACATGCCGTTTAATTACTATGTTGAAAGCGGGAGGATTTTTAATCCATTTTAATCTTGGTTTTGTTTTAAATTATTACGTTTGAAATATTTATGATAATGGCACTGTTTGTTCCATAACATCAAATGTTTTGTTTGCATTTTCTCTTGGTGTGGAATAGAAATAAAATTGCAATATCACTTTAAATAATTAAATTATTAAGAATAAATTAATTTAAAACTAAATGTTTCCAATTTATCTGGCCAAGTCACCTATTAGTCTTTATCTGCTTTTTTTTTTCAATGTATTATCTCAAAACTTCAAAGGACTCCAACTAGCGGCTGCTTCGCAGCCAAGGTGCTTAGCCCCAATACAAATCGAGAATGTTTTCCAATTTACCAAGAATATAATGATTTTATTGTGAAATGATGGATTTTTTTAAATCAAATTATTTTATATTTGGCTATGGAACAGTAATATTATTATTCTATACTAGTAGAATATTATTATTACTTGAATGCCAATTAATATATTATTGTTACTAAATTGTTAAAAACTGATAGCTGGATTTTAATGTATAATTTTTGTGTTAAAATACAAAGCATTACTGAGAATTGATGGCATAAATTATCAATTAATTGGCTTTTGCACTCATACGTGGCAAACAATTAAAGTTTTTAAACTTTAAAAAAAAAAATTATATTGTTTTTTAGGACTATTCATAATCTTGTAGTTTTAATTTGCATCGTTAACGTGAGAAAAGCATACTTTATAGGCGTACGTTACGGCTATTGTGACAGCATTAAAAAATTACATGATTAAAATACATATTTTAAATATGAATATATATATATATATTCATATTTATATTCGTAACTGCACATAAGTAAGATATAACAATGTGTCGTTTTTGGAGTCTTTTTCTCTGTTTTGGATAAAATGTAGTGTGATTTTTTTTCTTTATAAGTTTCACATATTTTTAACGCGTTTAATTTATTATTGATGGACAATTTTATTTTAATTTAATAATTATAGAATGTTGAGTCCTTTAATATGTACGCGCACGTATATAGAATTGGAGAAAGGTACATTTTTAGCACAGACATTTTAGTTGAAAATTCCAGAAGTTTTTGAAAAGATGTATAACTTAGTAATTAATTGATTAATTATTATAATGATTCCATTAAACTAGAAATCGGCTGTACCTATATTTCTATACCATATGCTTGTTTTAATATAGTTTGTAATCAAAGCTTTTGCATCAGATTATAAATTGCTTACATTTTATACACATAATCCTAATATAGTTAAACTTGATGATATACACTCCCACATGTATTTGATTAAATACATTTATATATTTTCCCTGAAAGCAACATGTCTAACAAATTCCAGTATCCAAGTGGAGATTACCTTAAGCTCTGCAGTAAATGATGTGTTCGCAAGACGTGTATCCGCTTATTGCTAAATATGAACAAAAGGGCAGACCTATACCTTCGACCGCAGTCAATGAACGTAGTATGCTCCTACTTTCAGTTACCGCTTTGTAACAAAAGTGATACTTCGTAGAATCTGGATAACTAAGTACTTATTGAACTTCAAGAGCAGTAGTGTTGGTGAATAGATTCAGTTAATGAGGCAAACATTTGTTTAGCTTTCAGAATTACCTCTCTCAAACAGAATTGGAGGAACAATGGTGTTAATGATTACAGCTTGATTACTGTTTAGATTTGTCTACATGCTGTTTATTTAACTTACTATGTTGACAGCGGAAAGATTTTAATTAGTTTTATCCTAATTCTCTTTTCAAATTATTATGTTTGAAATATTTATGAAAATGATATATTTTGTTCAATAAAGTCAAATGTTTTGTTTGCATATTCTATTGATATAAAAACAGAAGTAGAATTGTAATATAATTTTAAATAGTTATAATATTACTGATAAATTAATTTTAAACTGGATGCTTTCAAATTTGCCGAGATTATAGGAATTTTATTATGAAAAGATATATCTTTTAAATCAAATTTTTTTTATATTTCGCTATTGAACAATAAAACTCTTATTGTTACTAGTATAATGCAATTAGTGTTTGAAAGGTCAATTATTTTTTTCTTGTTACTGAAATGAATAAAATATTGATAGCTAAATTTTAATGTATGATTTTGTATCAAAAGACGACATTATTGAGAATTAACTGCAGAAATTAGAAATTAATTGGCTTTTGTATTCATATGTGACAGAAAAAAATTAAGTTTTTAAATTTAAAAATATATTGTTTTTAAAGATATTCATGGTTTAGTTTTAGCTTGCATTGTTAACTTGTGTTCCTAACTTTCAGTTACAGCTTTGCAACAAAAGTGATACTTTGTAGAATCTGGATAACTAAGTACTTATTGAACTTCAAGAACAGTAGTGTTGGTGGAATAGATTCAGTTAATGAGGTAAACATTTATTTAGCTTTCAGAATTACCACTCTCCAAACAGAATTGGATGAACGATGGTGTTAGGGATTACAGTGTGATTATTATTTAGATTTGTCATGTTGTTTAATTAACTTACTTATTTGTTGGAAACTAAAAGATTTTTAATCACTTTTATCATAATTCTGCTTTTAAATTATTACGTTTGAAATATCCATGATTATGACATTGTTTGTTTAATAACGTCAAATGTTTTGTTTTTATTTTCTGTTTGTATGGAACAGAAATAGAATTATAATATATCTTTAAATTGGTATTAAGGATAAATTAATTTAAAACTAAATTTTCAAATTTGTTAAGAATAAATGAATTTTATTTTAAAATAATGCATTTTTTTAAATCAAATTATTTCATATTTTGCTATTCAACAATACTACTACTATTGTTTAGTAGTATAATGCTCTTATTGCTTGAATGTCAATTAATTTTTATTATTACTGAAATTAATAAAAACCTTATAGCTAAACTTTAATGCATAATTTTGTATTAAAATACAAGACATTATTTTGAAATAATTGCATAAATTAGCAATTAATTGGCTTTTGCACTCATATGTGACAAAAAATAAAGTTTTTAATTAAAAAAAAAAATATTGTTTTTAAAGCTTTTATGGTTTAGTTTTAACTTGCATTGTTAACTTGTGAAAAGCATATTTTATGGGCGTTCGTTGCAGTCAATGCTTTCCAGAAATGAAGAGATTCTATGGCCATTGTGACAGTCTTCATAAAGTTGTATCCACAATTCTTTTCAAAGTAAAAATAACTATTGATTAATTATCCCATTAAACTAGAAAATCGGCTATGCATTTATCCCTATACCATATACTTGTTTTAATACAAACCTTTTGCATCAGATTATAGAATTAGACATAGAATTAGACATAGAATTCTAGTGTAGTTAAACTTGATGAAATTCACACCCACGCGTATTTGATTAAATACATTTATATATTTTCCTAAAAGCACCATGTCTAACAAATTCCACTATCCAAGTGGAGATTACCTTAAGCATTGGATAAACTATGGTGTTAATGATGCCAATGTGATTATTATTTAGATTTGTTACATGTTGTTTAATTAACTTACTTATTTGTTGAAAACTAAAAGATTTTTAATCACTTTTATCATAATTCTCTTTTAAATTATTACGTTTGAAATATTTATGATAATGACATTGTTTGTTCAATAATGTCAAATGTTTTGTTTTTATTTTTTGTTTGTTTGGAACAGAAATAGAATTGTAATATATCTTTAAATTTGTATTGTAGATAAATTAATTTAAAACTAAAGGTTTTCAAATTTGTTAAGAATATATGAATTTTATTGTAAAATTATGCATTTTTTAAATAAAATTATTTTATATTTTGCTATTAAAAAATACTACTACTATTGCTTAATAGTATAATGCTCTTATTGCTTGAATGTAAATTAATTTTATTGTTACTGAAATGAATAAAAACCTTATAGCTAAATTTAAATGCATAATTTTGTATCAAAACAAAAGACATTATTTTGAAATAATTGCAGAAATTAGCAATTAATTGATGTTCGCATTCGTGTGTGACAAAAAATTACAAATTTATATTGTTTTTGGGCTATTCATGGTCTAGTTTTAATTTGATGTTGTTGAAGTGAGAAAAGCTTAGTTTATGGGCGTTCATTACAGTCACCGTTTTCCAGAAACTAAGGAAGTTGATGACCATTGTGACAGCATTCATAAAACTGTTAGGCTGCTTAATTGGCACTTCCCCACATAAAAAGAAATGCGGCACATTTAACCATGGAAGTGCTCCTTCTCATCATTCTACATCGCCATACATAAAGTGCCCTGAGGTATAAAAAATAATGCTATTTTTATAAAAATATTTTCACTGCGATTACAAATTAATTACCAAATGTTTTGAACAATTTATTATTTTCACTTAGAAAACAAAGATATAATACACCTATAATTTTTTTTTTTTAAAAAACACAAAACCGTAATTAAAAGTTTAAAATTTCAACAATAGTATCATTATTTAATTTCAATGGGTGGAAATTATGCAACCATATCTTACGAATTGAATATCTGTCTGAAATTAAACCTTCTTCAAAACCAAATTTGTTATTCTGCAGTCGGAAACAGGTTATAATGCTTGTCAATCCAATGATCAAAGGATTATAACCAATCATTCTCTAACCCATTTACGCCTCACTGGATAAATGGACGTTCAGCGATTCTAGATCGCACTGGCCTGGTCCCAGGGCTCTGGTGAACCATTGCTTGGCGGCCTGGGTAATTGATGGCGAGGAACGTCTTTCCAACCAGGGTCTTTAAGGAAATTGGATACTTCTGTATCCTTGTTTGATGGGCCATGAATAGCTTTTAAGGGATACCTTGAAGCCAGACTGTTCCTCAACCATATGCTGTCCGGAACTTTTATTATGTTGGTTATAAATTGGCAGGACTGATGTATAATGTTTTAGATCTCAACGATGCCTAATTATTTATTGAAAGTATCAGTTATTCTAAGTGCATTAATCACATCAATTGTTATTGTATTATTTCTGGTGAGAAAAATTGAAGGAAAAATACATGGAAAATTTCATAAAAGTCAATATGGTTGAAAACACTATTGATTGATTAATTTAATGATTATTCTTGATTATTAATTGAATGTTGAATGTTGTTACTTTTTATATTTTTAATTTGCCTTTTTGTTAATTAAATTATTGTTTAATTTAAATATATCTTAGTTGCTTTTGAATGACATTTTAATAATATATTTTAATAAAGTTTTGAAAAATATGATTGTGGTAATTAAACACAGATATGAAATCGATATTTTTGTGTAATGTTTCGATTTTTATTTCGTTTAATGTATTGAATATTTTTGCCATGGATTTTGGATCTTCTCAGAAAATTTTGAAAAAATGAATTATATTATTAATAAATATATTTTATTTGTTTATGAAGTTTTAAGTGTTAAATTGTGATATTTATAGAGTACTGCATAAAATGTTTAAATGTTTTTATTTGGCCATTTGGCCGGGGGGCTAGCGCTCTGGCGCTATGTACCACAGGTTTTCGGGTTCCGAGTCCCGGCGGTGATGAGTAGGAATATGTTTATACTATTGTTAAATATTACACGCACGCACCTCTGGGTAATGCAAAGTGTACGTTATTGAAAGGCTAAAAGACCAAGCTGTATAAGTGTTTTGCCAGCTGCATTAGAAAGAAAAAAAAAATTTGGATGATGAGTAGGAATATGTTTTATACTTTAAATATTTCTTGTGTTACAAACTAAGCTTTTTGTATGAAATAAATATCTATCCTTAAAAAAAGCAAGCAATTAAATAAAAAAAACTCTTTGTTTTTATTTTTTTCTTATTTCAATATTATATTTCTATATTTATTAAAAAGTAACTGCATGAAGTAGCTATTCGGTTTTCAACTGATTATATAGTGCCTTTTTTACGTTTTGGTTGTAACACTACTTATTTGAATTTACAATTATAATGATATTACTTTAGAAAGAAAAGTATTAGCTGTTCAATAGAGATGAATTTAATCCAAAAATGTTTTGTCATTATCTGATACACGTTATTTATTTCATTTTGCACAGTAGTTCAGTGGACGAATCCAATGTCTTTTAACAAATCTGTTCCATTTTTGGCTTTATTCATTTGATGTTGCTGAAACTAGATAAAATACATTATTCATAGATTCCTGTTATTCTCCATTATCTCTTTTATATCAAGTATGAAACACCATTATGAAATAAATTATTTATGTTTCTTCTTTTATTTCCGATGGTTTTTATAAATCTACTGCACTATTCCTACGTAATGTGTATATTTTAAATGCATATACTTCCGATAATATTGTTTCAAAACACGCAATAGATTTCAAATATAAAAACTTAATTTTACTGTATTTGGATTATAGTTAATATTTTATGATTGCATGCACATTTTTATATAAAACATCCTAATATTAATTTAAAAATTTTTTTTGTTTGCTCTCATAATGGGTTTTTATATTTGAAATAAGTTAATTGTTTGTTCAAAAACCTTGTTTTATTATGTATTAATCATGAAAATATAAATAAATAAGTTTTTTCATGTATAAGATGATTATCTAATTTGGTGTGCTATTATTTTGAATCACAAAAGTTAATTTGTTCTATAATACATAATAATAATTCGTGAAGTTATTGTTTTACTATTTTTCCTATGTATATTTAACTTCTACAGTAGAGGCCACAAATTTCTTTAACAGTTAACATCTTAAAGTTTACTATCTACCTCATTTATTTTAATAAAATGTAAATATAATCATTTATAATGTAATCTCCTTTTAAAAGAGAAAAAAAATTAAAAAATAATGAATATATTAATTTTATTGTGTTTTTTTTTCATTTTATATCTGCATCATATAGTCAAAAATGTTGGCAAAAATTTTTTTTTTCAAAATTATTTAAATAGCTTCTGAAATGAAACTTAATTCTAACACGTAAATTATAAAGAATATAATACTATTCTCTGACACAATTTTTTAAGTGCTTTTCTTCCATATAAAATATAAAGATCTCCTTTGTCAAATTTTTTCTTTGAATTTTATAATTAAGTTATTATTAACACTTGAATCACAAGGTCCATAATTAATAAAAAGGTTATCTATTTTTTACTCATATTTATATAAAAAAATATCTTATATTAAAATTGATGAAATATACTTTTAAAACCTTATAAAAAGGAATTTAAAAGCTTATATATTTTTGTAAAGACATTCATATAAAATCAATCATATTTAAATCATAAGACAATATTTTATATTTAAAAAACACACACTTTTATATACTCCATTCTCCAATAGTTGCAATTTAGTGCAGGTTCATTGGTTCTTTCAATTTAGGACACAAAATTCAATTAAACTTTCCGCCCAATAATGGTTGGGGAAATTATATAGTGAACATAGAACGTCATCTAGATCTTCTGTGGATCTATTTTTTGTGGAAAGGTAATTCGCTGTCTACAGTAATTTTACGCAAGATGGCATAAAAATTGCCTTTCGGTTTAAGTATTTCTGTTTGTTTTTGATACAGAGAGACTGATTAGTAGAATGGCAATAAATGGCCAAATAGGACGTCACATTTGATACCAGTTGATGTTTGGTCCACATTAGTAGATTTGAAAGAATTTATTTGACGAGAAGTTGAATCTATTCATCTGGACATGCAGTCTCAAATGTTTGTAACTTGCCTCCAATCTATTTTATTTTTGTGGCAGAGGACCTATGGAACTCTTGTTGTTGTAGCATGAATCTCAAACACATTATTAATAATTTTTATCGATGTATTTTACATTCTTCGTCTATGCTTATGAAAACTGTTTAGCTAATAAAACCTGCATTTGTCTTAAGTAACATTTGCTTATTAACTAGTCCTATGAATAAAATTAATGGTAACATTCTTAACACGAATCTATGAATCCTTAAATCAATTCCATCGTATAATGAATGACAAAGTAGTTAGTTATTGATAATAATCATCAAAAGATGCATTATCGTTAGCGCCTACAGTTGATTAATTTTGGTACAACAATTTTTGACTGCAAAAAAAAAAAAAAAAAATCCTGCATCGTTACAATGTCTTTTTTCTTATATGTATATATATTTTTTTGGTACACTTCCATATAAATTTTGTGTTTTTTTTTTTTTGAAGAATTTTAGAAATTTATACTTTTTTTTCACCATCAGTACACGCTAACCTTATGATGGGGCGCAATATTATGGTGAATATTGAAATTACGCAATCTTTTCTGTTATCATTGTTTTTATTTATTTTTGAAAAATGACTTACTTAAATTCATTTTATGACTAAAAGGTTAAATAGACATTAAGTTGGATTAAAGAACTAATATTTACAATACATATGTCTATTGGGGACATAAGAATAGAATTAAAACAAAATAAAAGTTAAATTATTACTAAATTTCCCTTTGCATTTAGAATGAATAATATAATATATTTAATCTAAATAATCAATATTTTAAATATTATGCCTTTTAAATTTTTGATGCACAACTGCTAAGAAATTTAATTTTTTTTTTTTTTTTTTGCAATTATTTTTTTTTTAAGTATAAGAAACCATTCTGAGATTTATTAATTTTTTCCAGAAAAATTTATTTTTGCTATTCACAGTTCATTATGGATTTATAGTTAAAAATAAAAACAGATGAGCGATATTATTTTTTTGTCCGTTTATAATTTTTATTTTTTTTATCATACCTTTAAAAAAAATACATACAAAAAATGCCTAAATACGAGAAGGCCAATAATAACAAAAAAAAAAAAAAGGAAAAACATAAATAATGAACTAGTAATCACAATTTGAATAGTAAAGTATTACTTCTATTATATATTTAAATACTGTAAAACTAGCATGACAACTTTTTCTAAAACCTTTCAAATGATTGTTTTCACTAAACATAAACGTATAATGTATAAAAGAAATTGCAAATAAATTGCAATAAGACATGTTTTTCAATGCCAATCAATGTTCACTGATTATCATTATACTAAATTATATTTTACAACTGTATAATAATTTATGAAAATGCTTATATCATTAAATATTATGAAAAGCAGTAAAACATTTTTTTTTCATTTAAATGCACAAAATCCTGTAAGATACTGTTAAAGTTATGAATTTCTTTTTCAAAAATTCTTTATTCATCAAAATAATAAGAAAATATTCTCATAATTTTATTAGGAAAAATTTATATAAATGCCTCCCAAATAAACAAAATATATAAAAATAATAATTCCAGAACAGATTCAAAGTTGCACAAATTAAACATATCTCTCTTTCCATGTAATATTTATTTATTTCTATGCATCCTAAAATTAAGCAATGGAAATAATATTACGTTTATATATATATATATATATATATATAAAAAGTTGTATTTCTTTCTAAATATTATATAGCACAGGAAACAATAAAACTAGAATAAGTAACATAATTAATTTTTTTCCGTGTTTGTTACAAATAAAGCTGTAAAAAATAATTGAATTAAATTCATAACTTAATTGCATGAAGAAAATATTCAATTCTAAAATTTGATACTCAAATCCTAATATAACTATTTTTTAAAATAGGCCATGAATATTTTTCAAAGTGCTTGATGCCATTTATTAAATTTATTTTTTTATTTATGTTTAATTTGGTTGTAGAGCTTAAAATGTAAGATGCATTGAAAAAATAATTAACTACCAGGATTCAAAATCATAAACAGTAGTATAACTGATCCATATAATATGTTATCCATATAATATGAATTTCGATTACAAATACTACATTGAATTTTTGATGATTACTGATTTTAAAATACAATATAGAAATCTAATTTTGAAAGAAAGATAACTAAAAATAATATCTTCTTCAATTATTTGAATCAAATGAATTCTTAATTTTTTATTGTACAAAGCATTTGATCAAAATTGGATTATCGTTGACATTGCATTTAATGGTCAAAATAATGTCTTTATTCCTATGTAATCAAATTTGAATGGAATGAGGTCACATTAACTGCTTGAAAAAATAATTAAATTAAATTGTAATTTCAATTACGCGTAGAAATTATTCACTTATAAAAATAGGTACTCTAGGTTAATGTAACTGTTTTCATTGAAACATGAAAATTTTTTTCCAAAGAATTAAGATGCAGTTTATTAATTACTTTATTTATTATGCTTTGAATTTAGATGTAATTAAAATATGTAATTGCATTGAAAGAAATTAACAGCCAGGATTCAAAATCATGAGCCGTGCTATAACTGACCCACATATTATGTTATGAATATTCGATTAAAAAATATTACATTGAACTTTCATGCTTACTGATTTTTAAAATACAATGTTGAAATCCATTTTGAATTAAAGAGATAACTAAAAATAATATATTCTTCAATTATTAAAAAATGAAGAAGATAATTGAATTGATTCAAATGAATCCCTAATATTTTATTGTACAAAAACATATAATCAAAACTTGCATTATCGTTGACATTTGCATTTAATGGTCAAAAATGTCTTTATTCCTATGCAATCAAATTTCAATCGAATGAGATCACATTAACTGCTTGAATGTTTCCTATCATCCATACTTTATCTTTACAGTCATAAAATTATTGCAATATATATCTGTCTTCATGTTTCTGTAAATGTCAAGTGATTATCAAGATGTTTTCTACCAAGTAAATGGAACGCACAACTCGGAAGCATGGTTCAACATCGATAGAGATTTAGTACATTATTTTGCAATCGAGATGTCATAGAAGATCGCTTACTCAGATCCATGATGATCTAAATTGTCTGATCGCACGGAAAACTCTCATCAAAATTGAAGTTTCCTTCTTCTTTTCAAAACTGTTATGGGATTTCGTGTCAAATGCTAAAAAAAAAAAAAAAAATGCATGTAATTTTTTGGTTGGGAATGATATTACTGTTTTTGCTGTTAGCGTGTTCAGAATTTAATCAGATATATTGGATAAACTTCTTGTTAAAATACATCTACAATAGATGTAATGATTCTTATAAAAAAACATTTAAATTATTTATCAATTTTTTTAAACATATAAGCTATGGTGGTGCTCATTACAATCCTAAATAATATATAATCTATTTTTTTTTTTTTTCATTTATTAATCTAAAAATTCACATGAATTTTATTATTAATAGCATTATAATATTTACTATGAATAAACTAAATGAATTTACTTTTGCCCTAATAATTTTTGAAATATTTTTTATACGGCCATTGTGTTTAGAATTTAATCAGATATATTGGATAAACTTCTTGTTAAAATACATCTACAATGGACGTAATGGTTCTTATAAAAGCATTTAAATTATTTATCAACTTTTCAATATATAATATCTATTGGTGAACTATATCTATCAGAACAATTTTAAATAATATATAATCAAATTTTTTTTCTTTCAATTATTAATCTAAAAGTTCAAATGGATTTTTAATATTGATAGTATTATAATATTTACTATGAATAAACTAAATGAATTTACCATTGCTCTAATAATTTTTTTGAAATATTTTATATGGTCATTGTGTTTGGAAGTCAATCAGATATATTGAATAAACTTTTGTAAAAATACATGTACAAAGGACCTAATGATTCTTACAAAAACATTTAAATTATTTATCCATTTTTAAAAAACATATAATTTCTGTTGGTGCTCAGTACCATTTTAAATAATATATAATCTAATTTTTTTTGCTCTCAATTTTTAATCTAAAAGTTGAAATGAATTTTTAATATTGATAGTATTATAATAGTTACTATGGATAAACTAAATGAATTTACTATAGCCCTAATAATTTTTGAAATATATTATATGGCCATTTCTACAACTTTAAATGTATAATAACTGGTTAGTGCAACATGCATAATAATGGATGTATGTCCACATATTTCCCATAAGAAAGTTAATGAGCTTTAAATTAAGGAGCATGCAAGCATAAATGCAAGCAACAATTCTGTTTTAAGCCCATGTATTTATCTGCATTTTGAAATTAATGAATACTAGGTTCATGATTGTCATATAATTCCCATACAAAATTATATTTTAATGAGTATTGAAAGCTCCTTTCAAAAGTTGCGTTTTGTTTAATTTAAAGATTAATATCTGTATTTGTGCAAGATATTTTTAGTAATGGATTAAAATTCCCATTATTACTTCAAATTATATATGGAATTAATAAACCCATTTTAAAAAAAAAAAATAACCAAATATGAAATGGGCAAACAATTTCAAAATATATATTTTTATTTTTCAGTGTATGTGCTGCATTTTTTAGCATTAGCGAGTAAGAGTCGTGTTAATTTGACCTCAAATTTTAAAACTAAATTTACTATTAAATTGCATCTAATAATTGAATAATATTAAAAATAATATGCGTTGTATTTTAATTTTAGGTTCAATCTAAATTTTCTTTAATTTACCATCTAGTATGACGTGAAAAATAATCTCAAAGTTTTACACATATAGTAATATGGAAGATGAAGAACTTCTTAAAAATGAAAAGAAACATATATTAATATCACGGGAAAATAATCTCATATCCTTTGTTGCTTTGTAATGTTTGATGTGAAAAGATTCTAATACAAAGATGCATATGAATTTTATTATGTTTCCAAAGTCCTAAAATAACAAAAGACAATCAATTATTTTTCAGATCATGTTGTTGTATTTATCTCTAACTGAAAAACATTTGAAGATACAAGTTGCACATAGTTGTAGTTCATGAAAATTCTTAGAATTTTTTAATGAATAAAAAATTAAATGAACATCATTTCCATGAATAGGTTTCCTTATTAAATAAAAAATATCTACAATTTTCTTTTTAATCAATCATAAAGGTATCAAAAAGGTTTCTCAAGTAATTTACAAAAAATTATATATAGAAATTGTAACGTAGAAGAGGAAGAACTTCTTAAAAATGAAAAGAAACATTTTTTAAGTTATAAAATGATGTCAGAAAGATCGATATCTATCACTGTTCCATCTTCTTTCAAGATCCACATATAATTGCTTTCGATCTCTTTCGACAAATCAAAGTTTAGTTTTTCAAAGAGCTTCTTTGTATCTGAAGACCGGATTTTACGTAAAACCTGCAAGATATACAACTTGGATAAAATAAATGGATTTTGGATACGTAGATCTTATTTGTGGGCTCATTTACGTTTCACGAGAAATGAAAAATCGACGCATTCAAACTATAGTATTATCGATTCTCCATTAAAAAAAGAATGTATTTCAATGTTCAGAAAACTGCATCATTATTGTATCTCTTCAACTTTGGCATTCAATTATAAAGATATTTAAAAAAGGTATTTGGTTTAATATCGATAAGAATATCGAGTGAACATGTTTACATTTAATTATAAAGAAGAAAAATTTGTAAATAAAGAATATTACATAGTATAAGAAGGAAGAAAGATTTTATTAAAAATTCAAAAATCTCTAAAAACCAATATGAAAGAATTAGTTCTTTATAGTTGGAGAGAGTGGTGTATAAAGAAATGATTCCCATCTATTAAATAAAAGCATGCATTATTTATGTTATATGATTTTGATTGATATTTGACCCCATATTTACCATTAAATAGCCTTTACACAATCATTAAATATTTAGTAACATATTATTTGTTTATCTTTTTGTAAACTGAATTACTTTATGCTACAGGATGTTATAATTAAAGTGTGATGTTGTCGAAGAAGTTCACTGTAACGTACAATCGTGGCAGAGCAGGTTTTAGGACCTTGAGGAGTGTGAGTTTAAAAAGAAAACTGTATTAGGAAAAATTCAATAGTAATTCCACATCTTGCACTCCAGTAATCAGAATGCAGTGGTTGTAGGTGCAGGACATTAGGAACTGAAACACCCCACATGCAGCAATTTTTGATTATTCACAGTTCCATATAAAGAAAAGTGCACCTCATCTGACCATAGAATTTTCCAAGGCATCATCATATGTATCATCAACTTCCATTCACGCCAAGTACATGTTACAGTGGACTCTTTCAACAACAGGCCATTCCTGCTTTATAGGAATGGCTTGCTTTATTTGCAAACCACTGTCTTCATGCAAGATGGAGCAACTCCTCACATTGGAGGAGTTGCTCCATCAAGAAAGTCAAGCCAAGTCAAAGAACTGCTTCATGCTGACTTTGGCGAAAATCGTGTAATATCCAGAGCTTTTCCGGATGCCTGGCTACCTTTTTCACCCTAATTAAATCCCTGTGTTTTCTGTTGTAGGGATTTCTAAAAGATCGTGTTTTTGGAGGAGGAATTAGGACTTTACCGGAGCATTACACACCACATTGCTGAAATCCCTCTAGAGTTTCTTTTTGCTCTACCTTTCAACGCTTTGCGAAGCCAATGCGCTTTCAACATGTAATTGATGTCTATGGAGCATACGTTGAGCATATTCTGGAATAAATTTGAATGGCTTGACAAATTTTTTGTCCTACATTAGGCGCCGCAATTCCCCCTGGTGGTCAAAATTTGAACTTTTCTTATTGCAGAACTTCTTTTTCCCATAATACATATACTGTATATACCAAGTTTCATCAAATTCCATTGGTCAGAACGGGTTCTAGAGGGGTCTGAATAGGATAATTTTAATTAAAACCACACTTTTAATTATAACCAATTTACCTCTATTAGTATTTTCCAGTTTTCTTCACATTTATGTTAATTTTATCTCCTATTTTAGCTTATTAAAAGAATCGAGGGAACTGGTTTCTAAAAATATTTGCCATCAGAAATAATAGAAAATATTCTTTTTGGAAAATGGTTTACCGCATATAATGTTTGAGCGAAATTTCTATAACCAGAAACAGTTTCCAACAAAAGCAATTGAAAAAGAAACGCTTCTCATTTCTGTAAATGTGATAAACGTTTAGTAAGACATTATTGGTTAAAACTATCGTTTTTTCCATGTATTTTCTGTTCTTTTGTATCGATTGTGTTGTTGACTTTTATTCTGTTTATTTGTACAGGTTTTGTTGTAGCATACTGTCGAAAAGCATTTATTCTCTCAATTGTATATTAAAAAAGTATTTTTCTTCTAACAGTAATTGATTTGGGTTCGATAATTGTATTATTTATGTTTTTCTGCAATCAAATTAAGATTAAGATTTACTTAATATTTTTACTAAAATAAAAACCTTCAAAGACCTTTATAACTTGTAAAAAAGGTTTTCGATACTTCAAGACTTTTTACTTTCTATACTACTTTTTAAAATATTCTAACATCTTTAATTGTTCTAAATTTTATCATTTGCAAATAATTTTCTGAACAATATCAAATATTAGTAAATAAAAGTGTTCAATGTGTTTAATATATATGAATAAACTGCTGCAAAATTTTGAATGAAATCTGCGAAATAAACGTATTCATATTTTTTATTTACAAAGTAAATATTTAAATGTTAACAATACTTGAATGTTATGGATTGAGATATTGCAACTTACTAACAATAACGAATTAGATTCTCAACTCTAAGTAAAACTTTTCTATTTTGTTTTCTTTCATTCTTGAAATTAATATATATATTTATATAAATGAGTTATTTTATTACGATTATAAAAATATGGAAATACATAAAAACTTATGGGAAATACAAAACCTTAATTTTCATGCCATATTACAAATTTCTTTCTCACACAATATAAATGAAAAAGTTAATATTTATTTGTAGGAAAAATTGGCATAATCTTTCTATACAAATTTCACATTTGTCCACGAAGACCTGTACAGTTGTCTGATGGGAATCCAAGTTGAAAGAATAGGAAGATTCGAAAACAACACCGGTGCTTCAAGTGCGAAAGAAAAGAACGTTTTATGTGCGCAAGCATTTATTTCGATCGACGACATTTGTATAAATAAAACATCCAAATCAAAGTAAAGGCTGCAGAAAGCAATCCAGGTCTTGATGCAGAGGAATAAAAATAAAAATGACTTTACTTGAAGACGAAATCGACTTTCACTCGGTTGAAACGTTTCTTTGAGCTGTTCCTCTCCTGGGAAACGACGCTAGTGTTGTTTCCAATCGAGTCATTTCATTTCTGGGAGAAGTTTTTGAAGAAGGGGCTGTTTTTCTTTTCTTTATCTTGACTGGGGAGAAAATGAGAATAACATGGCGACGCCATACAGATCGGAATGGACTCCGCCTGTAAACATATGCTGTGAATGCTATGCACAAAGAATAGAATTTGAGGCAATTCAATGTAATGATTGAATTAATCATTTTATTTAACAAAAGATGGGTTTTATTTTCTATTAAACGGGTCACATTAGTTGAAAAAAATTCTGTCAATTTATTAATGAATTTTCATATATATGAATGCAGAAATATAATAAAAAAATCAGAATAACATAGCGACTCCATACAGATCGGAATGGACTTTGTCTATAAATATATTCCGTGAATGCTACACACAAAGAATGAGCAATTCAAGGTAAAAATTGAATTAAAACATTTTAAGAAAATTTTTCTGTATGTTTCTGTTTTTCTGTTTTTATGTATGTATGTCTTTGTGCTATTTTATTTAACATAAGATGGAATTCAACTTTCTGCCAAACTGGTCAGATTATAGGAAAAAACTGTCAACCTATTATTCGAATTTTATGTATGAGAATGCACAACAATTTTTTTTTCTGTATTTCAATATCTGATACAGCTGTATACAGAATTAATTAACATATTTTAATATGTTTTCCAAATGTAAATAAACATGAATTATTTTAGAATTGGTTATAAAAAAGCTAATACAAATATAAAGTCTTGTTGATAAAACACTACTGCATTTTTTTAACCTAAATTACTTTTAAAATATTTTCAAAGGTATCAGCATGTGTTTTGCTTGTGGATCGAAAAATGTGCTTCAAATGCTTCTGAAGCCAATTCAAGAGCCAGTCTAAATTGACAGATTGAATTTATAGTAAATAGTTGAAGGGGCAACACATGCCATGGCATGCATAGCATAGCACAGCAAGTATTGCAACAAACATATGCTAAAAATACCATGGCGCCACAGAATAAATAGTGAGGCTTAATAAATAAATTGAAATGTAGCTAAAAATTAAAGTTTAAAAATTTATTAGTAGCCCTTTATTGTTAATCCTTTGATGGTAGGAGTTTTTATAAAATGCTTTTCTTAAACAAAATACAGTTCATTTTATAATATAAATTTTATTTTTATTTGCAGAACCTTTCAAACCTTATGCTCCAACTTCTGAGTTGGAATTTAAAGCTTTATTTATTTTTACTGCTATAATATAAGAGTAAAAATAAATCTTCAAAATTAAAAAATTTTAATAGATAATTAGTAAATTATAATTAACATTTCAGAATAATAAGAAACAACATTAAAATGTTTTATAATTAGGAAGTAAAATTGATTTTAATTTTAATGATAAATACAATACAATTTTTTTAAAAAAGACAAACACAAAAATTATAATTTAGGGCGAATGAATACAAAATAGTTTTAATAGAATATATTAATTAATTTATAAATAGCATAAAAACTCAGGTTTTTTATTATATTGAATACTAATTGCAAAAATTCAGAAAAGTTCATTATTTTATCATCTAATTGTGTTATATAGTAAAATATTTTCAGATGAAATGAAAAAATAGTTTTAATTTCAAAAACAATATTATTGAATCATTGCATGCATCAACTCTAGAGAAAACCGTTTAAATAATAACCGGTAATAATAATTAAATATAAATTAATATTTTAATTATAGAATAACTATAATGAAAACAAATTAAAATTCATTTAAATTTAATTAAATGGCATTATTCATTCAAATTCAATTACCATACCTTAGAAAATCGATATTTTCTGTAGTATAGAAAATACATTATTAATTAAATTTTGCAGAATAGAGGCAACCCACTTAACCATCTTTTGCATTACTTACCATCTGCACATATTCATTAATTTTGACAAAAACATAATAATAAAATAATACGAAACACAATATTATGTAATTTTAATATTCTGAAAATTAAATCGAAAATAAAAATTATAAAATTAAAAATTAATACAACATTATTTTCCTTCATGAATTTTAATATTCCATATAAAATGAAAGAACTCTACGATTTTTATTATCTGCATGTATTAAAATTGTTTATTTTACATATGGTGCATGATACATATAAATATTAATTTTGTTATGTATATTTGTATAAAGCAGAAACTGCATTTCTGTCTATCTTCATATCATTTTACTACCCATAAAACCTACGAAACACCCACATACTTAACGATCTTTTTGCATTACTTATCATTTACACATATTCATTAATTTTGAGAAAAATAAAAAATTAAATAGTAAAAAAAAGAATAATATTACGTAATTTTAAAATTCACAAAATTGCTCCAAATTTAAAATTCTATGTAAAATGAATGTAAGTCACAATTTTTATTATTGGCATGTATTAAAATTGTTTGTTTTACATATGGTACATGCTGCATATAAATATAAATTTTGTTATGTATATATGTATTAAAATGGGACATTTATATAGCAGAAAATGCATTCCTGTCTATCTTCATATTGTTTTACAACCAATAAAACCTGAGAAACTATCCACATAACTTCGGTTTATAATGCCCATTTAATTTAATAAAACTACAGTACCCTTTGATGATATCGTGAATAGGATGCCATAAGAATACCAATGGCTGAAAAAATTCAATTCATTGAATGAATTAAATGACTTCAATGAATTCAACTAATTCAATGAATTCCAATGACCTGAAAAAATTCAATGAATAAATTCAATTAATTCACTTAATTAAAAAAATTCTAAACTAAATAAAAAATAATTAAAAATTACTTAATATGGCACTATTTTCCTTCGTGAATTTTAATATTTCATATAAAACGAATGTAAGAATTTTAAATTTACAATTTTTATTATTAACATGCATTAAGATTGCTTATTTTTACATACGGTACATGTTACATATAAATATAAATTTTGTTAAATATATAGGTACATAAATAAAACATTTATATAGCAGAAAATACATTCCTGTCTATCTTCATATCGTTTTATTACCCATAAAACCTACGAAACTATCCACATAACTTTTGTTTCTAATGCCCATTTAATTCAATAAAACTGCAGTACCCTTTGATGAAATCAGCATCATGAATAAAAATTAAATCATAAAAGAATACCAATGGCCTCAATTGAAAAAAAAATTCAATTTAATTCAATTAATTAAATGGCCTTCAATGAAAAAAAATCAATTAATTAATAAATTTGGAAATTAAATAAAAAATAATTAAAAATTAATTAACATAGCACTATTTTTGTTAGTGAATTTTAATATTCCATATAAAAATGCATTGCTGTTACAATTTTTTTATTGGCATGTTTTAAAATTGTTTATTTTACATATGGTACATTTACAAATCAATAAAATTAGTGTTATATAAATCAGCATTAAAATAAATACATTTGTAATAGCAGAAAAATTCCTGTCTAAATATCGTTTTCACTACCAATCAAATGGCCTTAAATGAATTCAAACTTAAATGATCTTTTGAATTGAATTTCTAATTCATCATTTACACATATTCACTAATTTTGACAAAAATAAAAATTAAATTAAATAAAAAATAATAAAAAATTACTTATTAAGCACTATTTTCCATCAAAATTAAAATTATACATAAAGTGAAAGTTTAAATTACAATTTTTATTATTAACATGTTAAAATTGTTTATTTTACATATGACACATGCTGCATATAAATATAAATTTTGTTAAGTATATCAAGTATTAAACTAGAACATTTATATAGCAGAAAATGCATTCCTATCTATCTTCATATCGTTTTACTGCAAATAAAACCTATTAAACTATCTACATAACTTTGTTTATAATGCCCATTTAATTCAATAAAACTGATTGAAATGATGATGAAATCAGCATCATGAAAGGATGTCATACGAATTCCAATGGCCTGAAAAATTCAATTAAATTCAATTGATTGAATTAATTAAATGGCCTTCAATGAATTCAATTAAATGGCACTTCAATGAATTCAATGGAAAAAAAAAAATTCAATTCAATTAAAAAAAATTCAGAAATTAAATAAAACATCTTTAAAATTACTTAATATAACACTATTTTCCTTCATAATTTTAATATTTCATGCAAAAGTGAAAATAAGTTACAATTTTTATTATTAACATACATTAAAATTGTTTTTTTACATATGGTACATGCTACATATAAATATAAATTTTGTTAAGTATATATGCATTGAAATAAAACATTTATATAGCAGAAAATGCATTCCTGTCTATCTTCATAGCATTTTACTACCAATAAAACCCGCGAAACTATCCACATAACTTTTGTTTCTAATGCCCATTTAATTCAATAAAACTGCAGTACCCTTTGATGAAATCAGCATCATGAATAGGATGCCATACGAATTCCAATGGGCTGAAAATGGTGCTAAGGCGATGCGAGTATTTGACAAGTATGCCCAAGAGCGTTAAAGGTCCATAAATGTCAACAGTGTTTTGTAAGGTTTCGATCCGGTGATGTTTCCCAGAGAATCTCCCACGATCGACCCGCCAAAGACGACGAAACACTTTTGCAGAAAATCGGGAAAGAAGATTTTAGTCTTGCTCGGAGGTGAAAAGTTAAAATATTCTTATAAATTTCTCCTAATCTAATCATTTGTGTGAAAACCTTTTTTTTGTATTTATATATAATGTTGTATGAAATAGTCATAATTATATTTATGTTAGAGTCTTTTCAAAGGAAATTTTTTAAAGAAGTGAAAATTATAAGTGTATTTCTTATTTAAAGTTTGAATTGATTTGATTGAAATTTATGTCACGTATAGCTCCTGTAAATTATATTAATTTGCCAAAATAGTATGAATAACCACTCAATAATTGAGAAAGTTGAGTTTCGAAAGCATAGCCATTTTTTTTTTTTTTTATTGTTTCCGCAGTTTCTCAATTTTTTGTAGTGTAGTGGCTAATTCCATTAGCTCGCTTACCGAAAAAATGCAGATACAATAATTTTTTTCATTTTAATTTCTGACGTTCAACTCATTATGAACCATGCAAGAAGATTATATAAATTAATGAGTATTTTCTGTTAGTGGCATATTTTATGCTGTTTTCTTTCCCATTGCCAGAGTTTTGTTGTTATTAAACGTTACTTCTCATTGTTCATTCCACTACCTTGTTAAACGTTAACTTCTCATTGTTGCTTATTTTGTAATTTTTATTGTTGCCTAATTGACAAATACAGAAATGTATGATAACACCTCTCGGAGTGGTTACAGTTACCTCAAGTGCATTTAAATAAATAAAACAGAAATAGAGGAAAAAAAATGGATAGAAGAAAGTTGAGGAAAATTTAGAAAATTATGCGTCGATGATTTAAAGGTACCCACCAATAACTCTGCCTGCAAAAGCATATACCTTCATTTAATCCTGATTTATAAGTTACAATATAAAGATTTTTACATTCCTTCTTTATTTTTGAGGGAACATGGCTTTAGTGAGATCACAAACTTGTTAACACACACACACAAACACAAAGGAAAACGATTGCAACTTGTAATAACGCTAATTTTAAGGGTATTGTTGACAAACATAGAACAGATGATAAATTTTTTGAATAGTGTAGAAAATGTCGTAGGACAAAATAATATTATAGCAGATATATGATGAATGCATCGTTTTATTGTGAAGGAATTTTTGTCGTAAAAGATTCTCCATATTAACCCACTTTTAAGTTAGATTGTTTTATGTTTTCATTTAATTAAACGTAGGCACTCGGTGTTTATGTTAAAGAAAAGATAAATTGCATTAATTATACATTATTAAATTTTCCATTTCAATACGTTAAAAGATATGACAATGATTAACTTTAATAAGGAAGCACGTTTTGAATTATCAATATTAACTCGTCTTTTTTGTATTAAAATATTTTTCAACAATTTGGTAGAAAATTTTAAATTGATGGAAATCTTATCATAATAAAATAATCATAATAAAAGTCACTAAATGTATTTATTAAGCATGAGTTGTATACCTAAAAGAAAAAAAAATTAAAAATAAATGAACTATTTTATTTAATTGAACCCTTCTGGTCAAAACGATCATTTGTTAATTAAATTTTATATCAATTTAATGAATCAAAAAACAAGAAAAATACAAATATTATTATTGTTATTATAAATTCGAATATATAGTTTATATAAGTTTAATTCATTATTGTAAATAAAATACATTTTAAACAAATAAATTTTGATAATAATAAACTTATATTATTGCAAAAAGTTTTATGTCTATATATATATATGTATATGCATACTCAATATCTATATATATATTATAGATATATATTTATCTATATATATATATGTATATCGGCATACTCAAAATCTTCAATTTCGTTATAATAAACTACTTTTTCTTTTAAATTTCAAACTGTAGTGCAATTGACATTTTCTAATCACCCTTGAAAACGATGCAAGATATTATTTGTATATAAACTATATTCAAAAGCATTCGATACATGTTAACATATTAATCAGTAAAAGCATGTTCTTCCTGGTGTAAACTGAAAAATAACAACCATTGTAGACCAAAAATCCAAGAGATCATGTTCAAACCATATAAACAGAAGAACACCGATTCCAAAGGGAATACGGCGAGACGAGAATTGACCTGTCTCAATGGAACGCCTCCCTAATAAGCAACCAAATAATACCCTGATTGACCAATAGACAGCATACTTGTTTCAGTTTCCTGTAAGCCGAGATCAATAGGATGAGACCCAGTATGTCTCTAGAAATTCAATCTTCTGTTCCATCCGTCAGTCGGTACACGTGCAAAGAATTCACATCCAATAAGCATCTGGGCAACTCGAAGATCCAAATAAAGATAGATTACGCTTGCTCTCAGGAAATATTGTCCACCACCTCAGGGTGGAGACCCCTCCATTTACGTGTCTGGGGAAAATTCGACAATTCCGTTTTATTTTTCTAACTCGCTCTGTGCTAGTTTTCAGGGAGAATGGGAGGTTCGTGTCTGTTGATTATGTTCTTCCTTGATATATTGTCTGAACGAACAGAAACTCTAAAGCACTGGTTCACACACGTTTTGTAGTTGAGAGGCATTTAAAATACTAAAAATAATTGTATTGGCACTTGGTACTATATACAAATTTCTGTGAATATGTTACTATAATAAAATTAAATATTACAGAAAAAGTAATGCGATTAAAATAAATTAAATATGCCTTAAATATATTCATTCTTGAGTTTATGAAAAACATGAGTGTCATGTGTATTAAAAATATTTTAAGTATTTGGGCATATATTTGCAAAGCAAACTCTCATTTCCTCATCAATACATTGAAGATTTCCTATCTTCTTTCCTCTCTAATTGTGGTTAAGGTAAAAAATTCTGCCATAAATATAATGTTTAAAATTGTAATAAAATGTTCAAAGAATTGACATATTGAAACTTCATCTCTTATATAAATACGAAAGGTTTCAAGAGACAATTCTTATATATCTGTTAATGTTAAACCAATCACTTGAATGAATCTCTAATTCAATTGTATTTCTCAGTGTTTAGTGATGGGAAGTAAGAAGTCAGTTTTTCTAATAACCATGTTAAATGTTACACTAATATTGGAAGTGTTTCATTTATGCAAGCGTGACTTACCAATGGAATCATTTCCAAATTACTTTCAGTAACTTTATTTTCCAAATCAGTAGTTTTCTCTGGAAAGTTTTCATTTTTCAGTGAATATAGGAATATTTTCTTCTCTTTCTTGTATGATAGTTTCAAAATATTTTACTGCTGAAATATATAGTCAAAATATTGTAACTATGCTACACAAAATTTGCAGCGAAGTAGGGTGCAAAAATGTAATTGTAACATTGTTCTAAAAAAAAGAAATTCTTGTTTCAGGATGTATACATAGGTAAATACACTTCCCTTTCACATCCACCTCACTTCATTGTGTAAAAGCTACCACCTGAGTTGCGAATCCATATCAATACAAAGTTTTTTTTTTAATTAACATACTTAGATAGATCTTGTTTTATTCAAGTTCACCATCTGAACTACTTGATGTAAAATATTTTTTTAATATTTATCCCAATATATATGTATCTATATATTTATAAGTGAGCGCAACTTCTACAGGTTTAAAAACGAAAAAAAAAAAAAAAAAACTTTGTCACGAAAATATTATTTTTATAGATCTATGAATGTAAAAAAATTCATTACATTTATTCCTCAAATTCTGTTAAATCAGTTAGTAAAGACAGAATTACGGAAAAGGTTCAAGTGTTCGGAATTAAGAATAGGAGTCGGTATTAAATATCAGACACTGGAGTCGAAAGTTTTTGATCGACTTCTTGTTCTTCATAATATGCTTTAATATAAGACTTATTTTTAAAATTACTCATCCTTGCTTAATTTTGAATTCATACACGTAGAGGCAGAAAAGCATTTTTTTTTTTTACAAAACAATCAAGATAATCAATTTTTTGATTTGAAATCTAAATGCTTTGACAATATTTATCAAACAGTTTTGTTCAACTCTTATATTTTAGATAGTATCAAAAATTTTTTGTTCGTTTTTGCTTTCCAGATAATTCCCAGAATATCATTAAAACCTTTATTTCCTAACACGTGTTATTGTTTTATAAGTAAAACTTTGAAATTTGTCATTTTGACCTGATAAACTAACGAAGAAATTTAAATTTAAAAACGATCTGCAATTTGAAAAATTAATGTTTAAAAACAGCCCATGTCTCTTACTACTAGATTATGCAGCTAAACTAAAAAAAAAAATAAGCCAATAGGATATTATTTAATTGTTAAAAAATATAATTATAAAAATAATCGCACTAAACAATTTAAACTAAACTTCTGTATCCAAATAAGCAAAATTTCATAATCGCATAAACGTTACAAGAAGTCTCATTGGCTGATTCTGAAGATCAAAAATATCAGTGCTAAATACCATAAATAATGTTCTTTCATATTAATCTAATTACAATAGCTAAATGGTGAAATTATGTTACTAATGCGAGTTTTAGAAAATGAAAATCGTAAAAGATTTTTGAACTGAATGGGAGAAAATATCGCATTTTTATATGTTTATTATAAATAATAACAAAAAAATCTTGTTGATAAGTAAATATAATTTTTATTATTTATTCTCCTTTTGAATTCAATTTCTGAAGAAAATTGTGAAAGAATACATTCAATAATATCTGTGAAGGAGTTCTATATATTTGAAAATTTTATTCATATTTGATAGAAAATAAAATATCTTATATCAAATTGACTTTTTTTTTCTTTCATGTTGCGATCGACCGGAAATATCTTATACTAAGTCATGTTAATTTCAAGTAAATTGACTTTGATAGGTTTCGAGAGGTTTTAAAGCAATTTTTGGAAAGAAAACAGATATAGAAATCAGAATTATATATTAATTTACCCAAGTATGTATTCATAACTTAAAATATATTATGAAAATAAAATAAAACATGGAATTTTTGATGGACATGAATACAACGCATTCATATTTTAAAATAAAGTACATTTTGAAAGAAGTAATTTAAGTTGATGGTTTCTTTTTGTAAACTTTTTCATCGCTTTTGTTATGCATAAAAACATATACTTCATCTAGTACAATATGCTTACGTTTTCGCCTGTTGTATTTTCTTTTTATTATATTTGTATTTATATGATACACTCGTTTTACATTTACTTCTGAAAACGCGTCATAAAGCTGATGTTTCTACGAAAATGGGGGAAAAAGTCAACAATAAATGTATCAGTATTGATTCCCCTGCACTGGGAAGATACATCAGATAGCTCCAACTTTACGGTTGGAAAGAAAAGTTATTGGAAACAAAGACGATATAAAGACCTTTTTTTCAGTTTTATTCAGGTTATTTCTTCTTTCATATCTCTTCCCTTACGGTTATATCTTGCCGTATATATGAATCCTTTTTCGGTTGAAACACTGCGGATGACTTGCTCGCATGACAGTGTAGAACCATTAAAAGCTTCGTGATCAATGGTTATTCTGAGCTTTGAGGTTTCGACTTTTTATGTATCATTGAGTTTGCTCACAAATGGCGTAAGTTAAATGGGATGAGACACGGAAACTTCATTTTTAAATCATTGCTGGTTTTAATGATACTTAAAAGAGACCACTGACACAATTTAGACGTGTTTGTTTAAATTTAAACAGTCATTGAAATGTTATGTAAAGAATAATTCTAATTTTCTAAATTTGTTTATGTTTAACAAGCAACTATGATGACTTATTTCATTTGTGGATGGAATGGCTTCACGGTTCTGATTATTTTCTTTAACTTTTTGGATATTATTTTCTTCGGTTTTGTCCAGCTGAAGTTGAGACCATGAATGGTCTCTTCCAAGCCAACTCTCACGTATCGGTGCTGCACTCTTTGGTCCAGTACGTGATCCCTGCGAACAAAGAAAGAAGAAGGCCCTTGAATAAAGTTGTATACAATAGTATCTCTAGAAAATACACTAAATTGTAGGAGCACTCTATATACCTTTCTTTGGGAGGAAAAGTAGCAGCACTAATGCTAAAAATAGATATTTGAAATTGTCTTAAAACAATTCGTTAAAAGAGAATTCCTACAGATGAAGCATGAGAACACGCTTAAAAGGGTGGTTTTCTGCTTCCATCTTCGATGCACTACTTATAATAAACAAATAAATATAATTTCTGTACATTGTATACAAAATTTTTTTAATCACTTAAAATGTTACAGCTTATTATTCTGGGTATGCAATAGCTAAATACAATAGCTGATGTCCCTTAAATGTTTTGAATGAATAGACATTTTCAAAAATATGTATGAAATATGAAATTTTTGTAATTACAGAGAATTATGAACTGAAAATAAAGATTATATCTTGTTCATGTCAGTCAAATTCATTTGGAAAGGTAGGTTGCTATAGTGTCGAAGAGGTTCGATTTCTAATTCCATTTCAATTTGTAAGTAATCACTCCCAAGAAGGCAATCTGGAAGATAAACCCTTCTTCTTCTAATTCGTTAAACAATTTTTATCCTTCAAATTTATTGTGTTCTGAAATTCTTATGCGTACATAAGGAAACTTCCGTTTTCTGAATTTTTAAACCGAAATAGCAGTTTAATGGCAAATTGAGCTAACTGTTGAATTCCAGTGAAATAAAATGACGAATTTAATATATAGCAAACCTAGAAGAAATTAACATAGTAAAATTACATAGTAAATATTAATTAAATTTACATATGATTAAACATGTTTAACTAATAAATAATTATTGTGTACAGCAATGTATGAAACACAAGTATTGTATATAATTTGTAGGGCTTCGGAGCAAATAATGAAACGTTTCATTCTATACAATGGCATTCTATATAAAGCTAAAAGACAAACATTCAAAGCAAAATGTACTGTTTACTAATACGTGACTTCCATATATGCTTTGTATCGTTCAAAAAATGGTAAAATACGCTAATTTGAATTTTTTCAGCAAAAAGAATCTAGCTCGTACAGTGCTGTGTTAATGTGGATGAGAAAAGTGTAAAATGTGGGAAAGAATGATTTTATTCACATACAAAAAAAAGATTTCTACGATGAACTATTAAAAATGGGATCAAATGCTGCAAAAAGCAGTGTTTTCCAAACCAAAGCTACTTATCAGAAGTTAATGATAGATAAAAATCCCTGATTACTACTAAGAAGAAGCCATAGGACTATTGCCAGCTGAATTTACCCTGACGGGATGTTAAGGAAAAACAAACGTAAATCGATTTATCTTGTTAAATAAGACAATACAGTTATCCAATTTTTGTACAACAAACTGCTTTTTACCTATTTCATGAAACTATGGTAATGTTAAAAGTGTCAATCAATATATAAAAAATATGCTGTATACTTACATGTAGAAGGAATAAAATTTATCATTGGAATGAGTGATTTCTTTTTTTCAATTTATAATACATACAATTTCAACAGATTATATCGTTCCTTGGATAAGAATAAAAGAATGCATCATGAAACTATATTTGATTGCAAAGCTAAGTGGACTCAAAACATCTTACAAAAATGTTGCAAAAATAATAAAATTTGTTCAAACATTAGAAGATAAAACCAACGAAAGAACTTACCGTTCAAAACTTATATGGTGATGGTTAATAAACCAATATGGTGATGACCAATATGGTGATGGTTAATAAAGAGCCTTCCATTTCAGCTATATGATGATGAGTGTTAAAAAGAAAAACCAATACAGCTCATATGTTCAGAAAGTGTAATGGAAAAGTTCATTGAATGTGTAGCTATGCCAGTAAAGATGGTGGAGATTAGGAATGAATATTATTGCCATTCATTGCATCAAAACTAAGAAAACTATAAAGAAAAAAATTGATTCGAAAGTTAATTTGGAAGTAAAAATATGTTTATAAATTCTAACAAGAAATTTCTTTCTGACTTCTCTGTGGGATCCTATCCTTGAAGTTGACAAGGAATGAGGTAAATTGAGCAATCAGATGATAATAATCGTGAATATGACAAAAGATAGATTTTACTAACTTGGATCTTTGAAGTGATTTTATATAACTATATGCATCATTATTTTTGTACAGAAAAGTGTTATGAACACATGCCTTGTTCTTGTTCAAATTAAACAGGCTCGACCAAGATCGATCAAACAAATGTGTTTTGTGGATGCTTCGAAAACAAAACAAAGATAAATTCGAAAGAAAGACTAAAAATAGAATGATGTGAAAAGCAGAAGAAAGTTCTAAATATCATAATAACAGCTGTCAAGCAGCAAACAACAACAACAACATATTGTGGAAAATGATAAATAAAAGTATCAGCGCTACTTGAGAAGCATGACAACTTTTCATAACTTTAGAAAAATGCCTTCTGAGAAAAAAAAATTCTATTGGCTGGGATGTAATATTTTTATAATTTTATCGAGTTTTTTTTTATATGATGAAGTATATTAAAAGTTTTCTTTGCAGTTTGATGTTTGTTGATATTTTTGCCATATAAATTTCGCTTCCACAAAAAATATTCAGAATTAAAGACACTCCTCCCACTAAATATCGTATTTTTTATTATTCAATCCACAGCAAATGTCAATGATTCAACAAGTTTATGTGCAAGGCCAAGTTTTAAGACAAGAACTACTTTTGTGTGGATATAGCATTCACATGTCATTCAAAATACCATTCTATACTCTTTGTTACAGCAAAAATAACCTACATGTTGAATATTAGTTTAATTTGAAAAAAATAATAAATATGGTATCTTATGCAATTATTATAACTATAGATAATTAGATAAATGAGTTGATTAGTTAGATAAAGTGATTAATTAAATAAATTAATCAATTTGGAAAATATAAAAAAATATTTCTCTTATTTTTTTCCTTTAAATAGTTGTGTACTTAATTTGATTTTTTCTTTTTTTTTTTTAATAAAGGCATTCTTACTACTCTTTTTTTCAAGTTTTATTTTTGTGTAAGAAAACTAATTAAGGACAATTTAAAATGCAATTATTTCCTTCAGTGTTGCAACAAGTCAGTTTTTAATTATTTTACCCTTGTTTTCTTCAAAAGAAAATTACATGTTTTTATTTTGTATTTCTTTCTTCTTCAAGAAATACAAAATAAAACATGTAACTTTAACTATGTATAACATGTACGACTTCTTAGTAAATGTTTTTCATAACTCTCTTTTAATATTTTACATAAATAGAACATATCGTTCCATAACACCCTAATGCACTTATAATTCCTAGACTTTATATACAATATCTAAGGGAAGTATATAAATTAATTCAATTTTCTCAAACTCTATGCAGACTTTAACCGTTCCAGATCACTTTAATAATACTTTATTAAACTATCATTTAATTCTTATTAAACAAGTTAGAGTAAAAGTTAAGAAAAAAATAATTTTATAAGAAAATAGGCAAATGTCCTTTGGAATGGACAAACGGTCAGTGAGGTTGTAAAAGCAAATATTCAGCGCTTGAACTTCTGTTAGGACTTATGTTTTAAACATCAATTGCTTTTTTGTAAAAAAATAAAGCTATATCACTAATACTATCTAACTATAAGTTTTAAAAAGTCCATATTTAATATATTTATTTTATAATAGAAGATACATTAACAACAATAAGCAATCTCACAAAGGAGTTTCATACATTTATATTTTATATACCAAAATATATGGGTTTTACGTTAATTGACATATAAATTTAAAAAAAAAAAAATCATTACATTGGAAAAATGCAATGCACATTTGTTGTAGTAGATATGGATTTTACCATTGCAACCGTAATTTCTACATTGTATTGCTTAGCTTTTATCATCAAATTTTGGCAAATGTTCCCTACAGCCATTAATAATCTCGAGATAAGGACAACTTTAGCCACTTTATGGCATATATTTTTATTTTGCAGAATAAGCCATAATGATGTTCTACCCTTTTTTTATTTCTTGCTAAACCAACTGTAAGTATATCTGAAGATAGATCTTCATATAATAGTCTTGTTCCAAATTTCCATCTATTGTTCCATTAATAAACTCTAAATCTTTCGTTCCAAATGATTTTCGTTTCTAACTAATATCTTCTTTGGTTGTAAGAAGAAATAGTGTATCAGAAACTTTTATCATCAGAATTTCTAGATGAAACATAGTATATGACATATAAGCCAATTTTTAATAACATTATTTTTATGTAATATAAAGCTTAAATTAATTACTGGAAAAAATTTCAAGAAGTTTAACAAAAGTTACCTTTTGTGACAGTTTGATTATCACTATCATTAAGAATTGGATTCTGATGATTGTATTAATGGTAATCATCAGAATCCAATTCTTCAATATCTGATACTTCAGCACTAGCAATACTAGCAATACTTTTATATTTTACTAAAATAAAAAATAAATATTTTATTCTACAAGTAACTTGTTGTTGATTTAAAAATAATTTAACTACCTAAAATAAATTCGATAACAAATACATTAATATATCAAATATCTGAAGAATTGTAACCACCTGGACCCAATGTCCATTGTTATGGACATAATATTCGGCTAACATTTTATCTAAACTACAACCAGTAATAAAATAAAAACTACTTCTAATGCTAAGGTTAATTTACAAAGGGTGTATAAAATGATCTTTGACTTATTAGGAGGAACTATTCATATAAATCAAAACAAAAAAAAATGCTCAGCTTTTTGCAGACCGAAGAATTTGGGCCATTTTTCAAAGAAAGCAAACTGTAAAAATCTATTGACTATGGCCAAATCAAGAAATACAATGATATCAAAAAGATTTATATTTCATCTATCCATGGAACAAGTTTCTATTTTCTGCAGCCAATGAATTAAATAAAAATTAGGTTTTAAAATGTATGCCCATTGTGATGGATGCAGGGTCTGAAAGGGTTAAATCTCCCTGGGCTTTCGATAAAATGCCTAATTTTCTTATTGATTCGGTAACTTACGCATCATTTAAAAAGTAGAACTTTAATATGCAATTAATTTAATATTTATGTTTAAATAGTATGTTCGGTTTATATTAATATTAAAATAGTTGAAATAAAGATTGTTTCTCATTGTATCTTTATATATTCGATGAAATAATAAATTCAATATCCTTATTAATGAATTATTAAATACATATTGCACTGTATTATATTATTAATGCTTTTAAATATTTATTATATGTAAAACTAAACTATGTTTATTTATATCAGGATCATTATGTCTAAACTAATATCACTATAAATGTTTTTAAATAAAAAGAATAAGGTTGGTGAATAAAGTAATCAAAAATCTTGAGATCATAAATTCTCACCAATGCATATCCTTGTTTTGTATAATTTTGTTTTGAGTTTATTCTCAAATGTTATGTTTTTAAAGGAATTGCATGTTATATTGAAACTTGAGTGCCTTAAATTGTGTCCAATTTTACTAAACTAAAAGCAAACAAAGATTATTATGAAACAAAATAATAATTCGTGTGACATTTATTTACAGGAAAAACAAAGGATTCAGTTGCCTATTAAAGTGTTAAAACAATGCAAAAATAATAAGTGGATATTAAATTTAACTACTGACTAAATAAATAAATTATATTTAACACACCTTAATATATTTTTATTTAAATGTTAAATTTATATTCATGTCAAATCTTGCATTGTTCACTGAATAATTCAAAAATTCTTTTACCGTAGAATTATACGTATGCCTATATATATTCATAATTAAAATAACTCTATACAAAGTCTTCAATAGTTCAATTTAATATTCCGAAAGTCACGCAATTTATTACAGAGATTAATAAGTATATGTAATAGAAGATCTCGTGAAAAAAAAATTGCTCGATAAATCACAGATAAGCATAAAAACCTCTAAAACTCTGTAATGGTCACACCATGAAATTACAATGAGAAAATTGAATTAAGCATTATTTATGATGGATTTTTAAATGATTTTGTAAGTTTTTGTGTAAAAAAAAATTGGAATTCTGTTTAAAATTTTTTTCTACAACTGAAGACAACATGTTTGTAGTAATGTTTATACTTCCCCATGTTAATTCTTTTTTAAGTTAGTCACATGCGGGACTAACGTTTTTTTACAAAAGTAAACTTTAGGCTTGAAAATATCTCTGTAGATATAGGAACAACATTGAATCTTCATTATTTTTTATTCAGTTTCATCGTATCTATTCAATAATGTATCCATTAAATATTAAATACGCATATTTCCTTCTATCACGGACTTTTGGAATTATTTTTGTGTGCCACATGTCTTATATAATTCATTTACTACATTTCACATTTACATTACTTTAGTACATTTGCCATTTGTTACATTTGTATTTACAACGGCGAGAGAAAATAACAAACTCGTACGAGATCAAAACAATGTAAAACACACATAAGAGAAAAGAAACAGTAAGAGAAAAAAGTCTGTCTCATCAGCAAATTTCTAGAGCTCCAATATTTTTCACCTCGTTATCCGAACACAATGTCTGTCCTGTGATTTCTTCTTTCCCACACAAGTTCTGCTTTCCCATAGAGTGGACAATTTGGGCTCATCGAAAATGCCAATATGCTGCAGATGTCCAATATATTGTCCAATATAAGCACAATCCCGTATAAGCATAGTCCCATATAAGCACAGTCCTATAAGCATAGTCCCACGAAGCATAGACCCATATAAGCACAGTCCCTTATATAGCACAGACCAACGAAGCACTGCCCACGAAACACAGTCCCATATAAGCACAGACCAACACAGGCCAATGCACTGCCCTATATAAGCACAGTCAGATGAAACACAGTCTCATATAAGCGTAGTCAGATGAAACACAGTCCCACGTAAGTGATCACTCTTGGAGCGTTGCTGCATGCCTATAGTAGTAGATCTTTTAGCCACCTAGGATTTTTCCCAGAGTGTAACAAGGGGAAGTAGATCTACTGTCGCGCCCCTATTTGTTGCATGAAAATACTGATAAACCTGATACCGTAAACTGAGTAATGTCAATTGAATTGTGATTACTGTTTTGGCAAAAACACATTTTGTTAATATATTTTTTTTTATAGATTTAATTTTATTGGTAGGAAAAAATATATAAAAAACCCGTTAAGTCTTCATTAATTATAATTTTTAACGGGCATTATAAATACTTCTCTTCTTTTCGGATGCATAAATTAAGATAGTTGATTTCTTAAATTATTTTTGATAATGAAATCATTAATATTATTACACCAATTAAAATTTTAATCAAAATAACAAAATTAATTATTAATATTCTATTTATTTATTTTTTTTTATAAAACATTCGAATTATACATGACCCTCAGGAGAGTTATTTTAACATTCATTTTGTAGTAAAACAGAAAGTACAGAAGCAAAGTAAAAAATTCTTTTTTTCTTAAAAAAAAAAAACTACTTAGATAGAAAAACTTATTTTTTTTTTCCTTTGAAAATTGCCCGAGGAAATATAATTGGAAGAATTTAAACCACAGTCTTTCCTAACACTCCTCGAAAAGAATAATTACATGCAATTTACTGTCGCTTTTACCTCTCATCTGTCATTTTCGTTAGAGTAGGAAAACAAGTGGCGATAGATGAAAAACACAATTACTAGCATAAAAAAATAATGTTTTTTTTCCTTCCTTCAGAGCTTCTAATTATTTAGTTTTTAATTACATGCCAAGAAGAACAAAGAATGCAATTAGGCAACCTTTTGCCCGAAGCGTGGAAAATGGTAGTTAAGCATATCACGTATGGAGGATAAAAATAATGATTCATCTTGTGTCCCTTTAGAGTATGCTTTTAAAGACAATCAGGATATGTGTCCCTAACATTTTAAATAAAAAAAAATCATAACGAATCACTTAAATCTGTAGTATTCAGTAATGTTTTGAGTTCAGCTTATCAGTCACTTGATTTTATTAATATCTTTAATGACAATCAAGGTACCTGTCCCGAAAAATTATATAAATAATTACAAACGAAAATACTTAAATCTATTTTCAGTAATGCGTAGAGGTTTTCGTGCAGAAAGAGATTGTTAATTATTTGATGTTATTAATTTTTAAATTATTAAAAGTAAAAAGAAAATTTAAGTATTTGTGTTGCTTAGTTATTTTTTTTATTAAATTCACTAAAATATTAAATTAATTTAAATTTTTAGACTGAACTAAAATGGAAGCTCTAAAATCTGGCAATGCTTCCTATAAATTTCTTTATTCTTAATTCTTTGGCAGTTTTTTCATTTATAAGAGAATGTAATTTTCTATTATTTTAATAAGCGATGCAACTGCAATGTGGCAACATATTTAATGAAGTCTTAAACATTAGTGTTACATATAATAAGAACTTAAAATATCTATGTAGTTAAATTGATAGCAGTGAATCTTATTTTCACTGTAAATGATTAACTTAAGTCACGAATCCATTGACAGTTGGGTTTCAAAGCTAAAGATGTTCTGTTTGAAACCCAACTAAATAACTAACTCATCGGCATTGCAGCCCCTGGTGAGTCAAGGCCGTCTGTCTTCGGGCAGATTTCGAGACAAGAGGTTTCGTTTTACAAGGTAGAGTTTTCAGTCGCTGTAAAAGAAACCATCTCCTGTCTCGAAACGCCCTACAGCTTAGCCAACGCCAAACAGTCATATTAGACTGGGACCTGCAGCTTAAAGTGGATGGTAGTTATGCATATCACGTATGGAGGATAACAATAATGATTCATCTTGTGTCCCTTTTTTAGAGTATGCTTTTTAAAGACAATCAGGAAATGTGTCCCTAAAATTTGTCTATTCTGTAGTATTCAGTAATGTTTTGAGTTCAGCTTATCAGTCACTTGATTTTATTAATATCTTTAATGACAATCAGGGTACCTGTCCCCAAAAATTATATAAATAATAATTATGAAAGGAGATACTTAAATCTATTTTCAGTAATGCTTAGAGCTTTTTTTTGTGTAGAATCAGATTGTTAACTATTTAATATTTTAATTCTTTAATTTATTAAAAGGAAAATAAAATTCAAGTGTTAATGTTTCCTAATTATTCATTTTTTCCTTAAATTCAATAAAATATTAAATTATTATTATAAAATAAAATTTTTAACTGAACTGAAATCGGAATTCTAAAATTTGGCAATAGTTTTTAAATCTTCCTTTATTTTTAATTGTTTGGCAATAATTTAATTTATAAGAATACGTAATTTTCTATTATCTTAATATATGAGATGCAACAATATGATAGCATATTTAATGAATTCTTAAATATTAGTATTTCATATAAGAACTTTAAATATCTATGTAGCTAATTCGACAGCAGTGACTATTTTCACTGTAGATGATTAACTTAAATGGATATGATTGGTTAGGTTTCAGAACTAAAAATGTTCTCTTTGAAATCCAACTAACTAAGTTATCTCATAAACTTGTCTAATGGGTATATAGTGCAATTTTTGGATAATATTTGAAGTATGTAATGTTAAACAATATAGTACATGATCACAGTATTTGACAATAATTTACATGGAAGAAAAACCAAAGTTATAAAATGTATTCATATTAAAGAAAAATTTTGAATATATTATGTATAACTTTGTAATCAAGTTATACAGAGTACTTCTAATTCGGACTATACATATTCTCATTTACATATACATATTCTGATTTTGAAAATACTTATTCTGAATCTGATTTACATATACATATTCTGATTCTGAAATACTGATTTTGATTCTGATTCTGAATATATATAATTCTGATTTTCATATGTATAGTCTGATTCCTTTATACTTCCGATTCTGAATAACTTTTTTAATATATTACAAAGAAACTAGACACTATAAAATTTGACACAATGTATATAATATTTCCAGTAAATTTTTCAGTTACATTAGATACAAAATATATTAAATAAAAAGCTTTTTACTAGCTTTTATATAATGTAATAACGATGAAATAAAACAGAATGCATCTAAAATTCTTTTTTTCTGTAAATTTACTTTTCTACATGCGATATGGAAAACCAAGTTTACTTTTATTATTTGTTTAAATTGCTTATTTCAAATACTGCAATTGTTGCATAATTTGATACGTGCGTTTAATATATCTAAATTGTATATAATATGTAATGAATATGCATTTTAATTATAAGTAATGAATAGCAATCAATTATTAAAAATTTTATTGGCTTACTATAAAATAATAAATAGGTTCAATAGCTATTTTTTTTTTTTTAATCTATCTTTTATAGATATCTCTTATAGATTTCTATCTTTTAATAGATTTTTATCTTTTCAAAAGATTTCTTAAGCTGTTTGCTTGCTTTTGGCTTCAAAATATACTTTAAAAAGCTGTGATCATGCTAAACAAATATTGCAGTTATTTTAAGGTAAATAAGTCGACATATTTTCATGCTTTTCAATATAATAATAAATATTCCATCATGAATTCAGTTGAAAAATCCGACAGCCAAAAACAGAAAATGGTGACATTTCGTGTCGCAATATTTTCTCTTAATTTGACAGCCTACTGATTTGTTGTTTCGTTGGCTGCTGCGAAATACTTTTCTGTTTCTCCTGTTCGAAATAGATTCTTGAATTTCTTGCGCACTTTTCACTTAATATTCCTCGTTTTTCAGGGAGAAATGTGAGAGAAAAGATGCATCTTCGAAATAAATTATTCAACTTTTTCGCCAGCAAAGTAAAAACAAGGAGTAAAACATTAGGATCCGGAAATTGTTGAAGCACCCATAAAAATATTTTCCACTTCAAGAGCAAATATTTAACAATTTATGATATTACTATTGCGCTTTGGTTTTAGACATGGTGGTGTTGCGTGAAGAACCGGTGTATATTACAGGAAAAATTGGCGGGAAAACTTATAAAGAACTTAGCAGCAAACCATGGTGTTATTTATTTCGTTGTAAATCATCAGAAAATGTTCGCGAGTTTTTCGAAACTCAAAGTGTGTAATAAATTTTCAATTTTGCTGTATGGGAAAGCAAAGTTATCTCATAAACCTGTCTAATGGGTGTATATCTCAATTTTGGTTAGGATTCGAAGTATATAATGTTGAAAATAATAGTATATGGTCATAGTAAATTATGATAATTTACATGGAAGAATAATAAAAGTTATAAAATGTATTCGTATTCACGAAAATCAGAATTTTTAATATATTCGATTCTGTATAACTTTGTTATCAAGTTATACAGAATACTTCTGGTTCTTAATATACATATTCTGATTTACGTAGACATATACTAATCTACATATACATATTCTGATCTACATATACATATTTCTGATCTACATATACATATCCTGAACTATATAAACATATTGTGATTTACATAAACATATTCTGATTTATATGTACATATTCTGATCTACATATACATATTCTGATTTACACAGACATTCTGATTCTGAATATACATATTCTGAGTTAGATGTACATATTCTGATCTACATATACATATTCTGATTTACATAGACATTCTGATTCTGAATATACATATTCTGATTTACATGTACATATTCTGATCTACATATACATATTCTGATTTACATAGACATTCTGATTCTGAATATACATATTTTGATTTACATATACATATTCTGATTCTGAATATACATATTCTGATTCTTAATATGCATATTCTGAGTGCGTTATGCTTCTGATTCTGAATATCTTTTAGTATATTACAAAGAAACTAATCACTAACATACTATAAAAATTGAAACAAAGTATATAATATTTTCAGTAAATTTTCGAGTTACATTAGGTACAAAATATTAAATAAAGTTTTGTATACATGATTTTATATAATGTAATAACCATGAAATAAATACAGATGGTATCTATAATTCTTTTTTCTGTCAAATTCAGTTTTCCGTATGCGATATGGAAAAACGAAGTTTACTTTTATTATTTGTTTTCACTTTTATTTATTGATCATCCACTTTATTTATATCTGAAATAAGAATGATAGTTATATTACTTTCAAAAGGAATTACTTTTGTTTTTCATAGTTTTCATTTCACAGTAAAGAATGGTTTTATTTTGTACTTTGAAACTATTTCTTCTACCAAGACAACTCTAAACAAAACTAGAATATTTTGTATATTTTGATAAGAAAAAAATCAAAAAGAATTTTATTTCCCTTTTTGTTAACAGTGTAAAATTATTCTTTATAATGTCGGTTACTTACTTCTATGATGTTTAAAAAAGCAGAAATATATACTTTATTTTACATTGTTGATATAATATTTAATAAGGATTAAAATCAAGAACTACATCAATGTTTTGCAGTTTAGGATCAAAACCAGAAAGCTCTAATGTTTGGATTCTGATCTTCCCTTAATTGTCCTCTTTTTAAATTCTGATATTTAAATTGAGATAATTGTTCATTTTCTTAGCAGAAAATTCAGAATCACCTTAATTCAAGTGTACCACGAGCTTCCGTAATGTATCACCATAATTGAGACGAACATTTCCCAGGAGGCCATCCGGAGATCTTCGGTTCATCTTCCTATATCCTTGGAGCGCAACGCAAGTATTTTCTGATGGCCACAGGCTTATTGTCACCCTCCCTGGAGTAGACAAGAGAATTTTAATTTTGTTTTTCCCTTGTTTGATTTCAACAGAGAACGTCCGATGACGTTTGACGCCATCGCGGATTCGCGAACGAGTCAAGCAGGTGTCATGGATATTTGTAGTGATTCAAAATCCAACCATTTTAAAGTCTCAGATTCTTGTCTAATATGACTGCTGGGAAAGCGGTAGGTAGGTAAAGCATTGGGCTGAGATGTAAGGCGTTTCGAGGACAGTGAAATGGTTCCTTTTTACATCGGGCTGACGTCCAACACTACCTTGTAAGAGAGCTACCATCTCCTGTCTCCGAGGAATTGTCAGTAGGCAGAAAAGACATCCGCCTACTAGGGTGCTGTAGGCGAGGAGTTACTTTAGTTTTTCTGATACAGCAAACAGAAAATTTATTTTGCGACTTTGAGTGCCGAGAAAAACTCGGAAAAACATCTTCTGAAGATTTACAACGAAATAAATAACAGCATGGTTTACTGGTAGAAGTTCTTTTACAAGTTTTTCTCCACCAATTTTTTCTGTAATATGCCACCGGTTCTTCACGCAACACCACCGTAATGTCTAAACCAAAGCGCAATAGTAATATCATAAATTGTTAAATATTTGCTCTTGAAGTGGAAAATATTTTTATGGGTGCTTCAACAATTTCCGGATCCTAATGTTTTTGGTTCCTTATTTTTCCTGCTGGCGAAAACAAAGCGTCTGAATGATGGGCTTCCAGCTCCCGTGCTGATGCATCTTTTCTCTCTCTCACATTTCTCCCTGAAAAACGAGGAATATTAAATTTGAAAGTGCGCAAGAGACACAGCAATCTATTTCGAACAGGAGAAAGCTTCCAGAAAAGTGTTTCTGCAGCAGCCAACAGGAAGCAACAAATCGGTAAGGCTGTCAAATTAAGAGAAAATATTGCGACACGAAATGCCGCATTTTCTGTTTTTGGCTGGTCACTGAGTTTTTCAACTGAATTCATGATGGAATATTTATTATTATATTTACAGTAAAACTAACTGCAATACTTTGTTTAGCAGGATTACAGCTTGTTTAAATTGTATTTTGTAGCTGAGCAAAGCAAACTGCTTAAGAAATCTATAAAAAGGGTAGAAAATTATGAAAGGAAACTATATAGAAAAGATAGCTATAAAAATAGCTATTGAACTTATTTATAATATTACAGGTGTACCAACAATAGTTTTTAAATAAATTATTGATATTCATTACTTATAATTAAAATACATATTCATTACGCAATGTACTTATTTTAAATATGTTAATCGCATGTATCAAATTATGTTGCAAATTATGCATTTTAAACAAATGCAAATTCACTTTATCGAAGTTTTTTCTAAAGTAAATTATTCACGAAAAACAATAAATGTATTTTAATAAATTTACTATGTAGTAATATAACTGATTTTATTTGAAACAAATGCTTCTTAAATTACAAAAGTCTTATAGAGCAATTAAATTTAAAACATTGTACTCTCATTTAATAAAAGTATCATTTCCCTGTAGCATAAAGCTATACTTCTGTGCAGTAAGCAAATCTAATTTTTTCTGTGATAAAAATTTATACATTTGCATGTTATCAAAAAATGCATAGTTAGTAGTAGGTGTGATTTGCTTATGCAGACAGAAGACGTCACAAGAAAAGCGGTCCTCACCCGAAGATGATGTAAACAAGGCGTCTTCTTGGTATAGGAAAAAAAGGGTTCGTAAAATTAACATTTGGTTTTTTATTATCTCTATTGAAAGTAACCTCAATTATTAATTTTTTTATATGCTCAATCAAAATTGTAACCAAACTAGTAATAAAACTTTTTATTAATTTACCTATTTATTTAGAAAAATCTAAGCATTTCTGCTCCACAAAAACCATTTTCAGAAAATATAAAATTAAGAAAATTTTAAATTTGTTAAAACTCTTTTTGATTTGATTAATCATTAAATGAATACATATATTTAAATTAGAATTATATATACACCTGAATTAAACTTCTACGTATGGTTCGGCGTTGAAATTTATCACTTAATGTTGTAATAAATTTCTTTTGATGAATTCTTATCTTTAACTATCACCGTCCTAGCTAATTTTTATTTAGAAAAGTAGAGCAGTTAAAATATGCGACTTCTAAATCCAAACATGAATATTCATATTTAAAGAATTTAGTAGTTTTCTCTCCCAGCAAATAAATTATAGCCATTAGTCTAAAATATAAAATATGGTTTATGCTTTCAAATGCTTTTTCAGCAATTTCTGATTTTTAAAATTTTTCAGTAATCCCTAAACATTAATAGAAAATACAAACAAAAGAATTGACAAAACATATGAGGAAATAATGCGGAGGGAAACATTATTTCATTAGTTTATTATTTTTCTTTAAGATTCCTTC